>RQIL01040258.1:0-16881 GCA_003951145.1 Jimgerdemannia lactiflua | reverse complement strand
CCCCATTTATTAATTATCTATCACATTGAGGATGTCCTCATACCACACTGGTAGCCACTTCCTAACCCTACCCTATCCCACCCCCACTACTACCCATCCCCCTACTCTTACTCTTGCAAACCTAACTTTCTCCCCCTCAACTTGTACTCTCCCCTTACTCCATTCACATATAACCTCCACCAGTTTCTGACAGTGACCCCTCCATGGGCCCCACCCCTTCTGCCACTGATAATATGTCAACTAAAAGGACCTCCCACCTTACCATCTTTTCCTCCTTTGACATCCTCTTGCCCTCTTCAAACACTGTCTGCCAATGACCTGCCAGCCCTACCCATATCACCAATGCTCACCCCAGTGTAATCCATTCATCTCCCACACCCCCCATCAATCTTCTTTTTAACACCTCCCAATGCCCAGCACCTCAACCCCTGTGGCACCCCCCCAATCTATTTCCCACTCCCCTCCAGAACTCATCCAGTACCTCGCACTCTCCAAGCCAGTGTTCTGGGGTCTACACTACCTCCCCCTCCTGCCCTATGCTATGGCACTCCTCACACTTGAACTCCCCCCCTGGGACAAGATGACCCGACCTGAAGTTCAACATCACATTCCACCTAAGCATCCTCCACCACACTACCCAGAACTTGGGTGGCAACCACTTCTTTACCTCCATGCCCCAGGTCCACAGTCCCCTCCAGTCCCACTCCTTCCCAATCCCTGCTTGCTGCCATCCTTCTGACCAAAGGTCCTGCTCCAGCCCACTCTGACTCTCCACCCCATCCCCAAGGTCAAAGTCCATTACTGGCGCACTGCCCAGCAGCAATCTATGCCACTGCCACTCTCCTCCCCCCTGCTGCTCTGCCGCGGCACTGCCTTCTCATCTCATGTCAATTCTATGAGCTCCCTCAGCCACCCCCCACCTGAACCCCCTATACTGGAGTCTTTGGCTACCTCCCCCCTCCACCAGCATTAAAAGGTCACCAGCAGACCCCTGGGGGGCAAACCTTGCCTCTCACACCTTCTGTATTAGAGGGACCCACCCACCCCCTTTCAGCATCACCACTCTCTTCAACCACCAAGCATGTAGCCAATGCAATCACTTTGGGAAGTCCACCAGACCCAGGCCCCCCCTCTCTACTGGCATTGCTAAGACTTCCCACTTAATCTGACTTTGGTAGCCAGCCCAGATCTATTCTCTCACCATTTTCAGCAGCCTCTTGACCACCCATGCTAGAAAGTCCAAATGGTATGCCAAATACCACAGCTTCGGTAACCAGTAAATATTCAGAATGGTCACTTTACCAGCCAGAGAGATGTGCCGCCCCCCCCAGCTCCTGAGCACATCACCCCACCCTTCCACCTTGGCCTCCCACCAGGCTTTTGGCAGGACCAACCCATATACTGAAAGAATGATCCCCAGGGACCTCATGGCCTCCCCAGGGGGGACAATTGTTCCAATAATATCCCCTCCAACCAGACCATTCCCCAAAACCATTGTTTCACACTTATGCCAGTTCAGCTTCTGCCCAGAGCATTGTTCATACCATCCCACAGCCTCCTTAAGCTCTGCCACATTAGCTACAGTACCCAGACCCACTACCATATTATCTGCAAATACCCCCACTTTCCAATTCACACTCAGTACTGTCAGCCCTTCAACTCTCCTCCTGACTCTGTCCAACAAAGGCTCCAAGGACAGAGCATACAGAATAGGCAACAGGGGGTCCCCCTGGAGGACCCCCCACCCAAGGGGAAAAGCAGCACCCCTGTGTCCATTCACCATGATTGCTACCTGACTCTCCTCCAGAAGGCGGACAATTGCATCCCCCAGCTCCTCCAGGATCCCAATCCTCTCCAGTACCTTCCTCAGCCAGACTTGCTGCACCCTATCATAGGCCTTCTCCTGGTCCAAGAAGACCAACCTGCCATTCACCCCTGCAGTTCTTGCCCCCTCAATAGCTCTTTGCACCCATGCTGTCTCATCTCTAATCAACTGGCCCCCCACAAAACCTCGCTGCTCCTCCCCCAGAACCTGCTGTGCCACTACTCGCAGCCTTGCCATCAATACTTTCATGACCAGCTTCCTGTCCATATCCAAGAGCATGATCAGCCACCAGTTCTTCCAGTCCTCTCTCCACCCCTTGTCTTTGAACAGCAGTGCCACCAGCCCCAGCTTCTGACCCCCCAGCTAGCACCCAGACTCAATCACCTCATCACACATATCTCTCATCTCTCTGCACACCTCCTCCACCTTCACTATCCTCTTCCAAAAGTCCCAAGGCAGCCCATCCTCCCCAGGGGCCATCCTCAACTTAGTAGCTGCCAGGACCTGCAGAATTTTCTCCTCTCTCACCAGTCTCATCAGTTCTTCAAGCCCCTCTACCTTGGGGGGGCACCAATCCTCCAAGTACTTTGCTATGGTCTCACCATCTGCCCCCCCCTCCTCCTCACTCCACAGCTTTCCCCAATGGTCCTTGAGCTCTCTAAGGATCCCCTGAACCACAGTCACCAAGCATCCATCCACTCCAATGATCCCCTCCCACCTCTGCTTCACTCTCCTCACCCTCAGCAGCCTAGAGAGATACTTGGATGGCCTCTCCCCTTCTTCCAGCCCCTGCCACCTAAGTCTCACCACCATGCTCTGCACCCGACTCTCTTCTTCCATCCTTCAGACCTCCTTCAACTCCTGAATCTCCAACCTCACTCTTGTCTTCTGCCAATCCTCCTCCTCCTCCTCATTCCTATGCCCCTTCAATTCCGACCACTGCTGTAAAAGCTGCTCCATTCAATGTGACACCCACCTCCCCTTTATCTGCTGAAGTCTACCTCTCTACTTGCCAGCCTCACCCCAATACATTCTCACCACTTCCTTCAACTTCATCCACTGGAGTCCTACTGGGACCCCCTCCTCTCTCCATCTTATCACACTAGACACCACCTCTCCCTCCTACTTCTCCCACAAGTCACCATCTGCCAGCATGGCACAGTTGAGCCACCAATGTCCAGGCCCCTCCCCACTACCCCCAAAGTTCCCCTGCCCCAGCACTCCCCAATGATCCGACCAGGGGCACCAGATCACCTCAAGTTCCCACCAGATGTCCTCTCCCCAGCAGTCAGCTGAGATCACCCAATCAATCCTTGTTCCCAGGCCATTCACCCAATGGGTAAAAACCTTCTCCTCACCCCACTTGCCCCTCCCCACATCACTCAGAACACTCAGCCTCTCAATCTCCTCTCACCTGTCCAGCCCACCACTGTGCTCTACTACTCCAATTCTTCCATCCGAGCAATCCAGATTTGCATCCTGCACTATATTGAAGTCCCCACCCAATATATCAACTCCAGCTTCCATAAGTAATTCCTCCTCTAGCAGTCCTTCCAATCAATCCACTCTCTCACCCCAGACTGCCAGACAATAACATGATCCAACCATAATTGGACCCCATCCTGGCCTTTTCCAAGTCCCCAGACTAGACAATCCCCCCATCCCCCAATGTCTACCAGTTCTCCTTTGCCTCAGTGCACTAGGATTCCAATACTTCCTTGCCATTCCACCACTCCTCCCCATTCTCTAGTCCAATTCACCCTGTCCTCCTCTCCTTCACATCTCACATCCTGTAGCAGAAAAAGATCAGCCTCTAAGCCTTGGAGCCATTCAAACATGTTCTGGCAATGCCTCACCCCCTGCAGCCCATTGAGATTCAAGGATATAATGTTAGTTGTACTGTTCATAGCAAATGATCATAGATAGTAATGCATTCTCTTCCTCTTTAAACTTCTAGCTCAATGTCCATCCTAGATAGATCCAGGAGGCACTCTGCCTCCACCTCATCCTCCTCAGTCTCCTTCCTCACCAGTGCCACAGCAACCTCCCGAGCATCATCTTTCTCCTCTGCTTCCACTCTGTAGTCTTCACATACTGCCCTCCACAATACCATGCCATCCTTCATCACCCAATAATCCTCCACAACATACCCAGCTTCTTTCCTCAACTCCACCTCCCTCTTTGCATCTACCTCATATTCTTTCTCTATTAGCAATATTGCTATCACCTCTGTTAGCAGTTTTTCCACCACTCCCTCACTCTTTAAGATATTCTGCCACTCCACCCCTCCCAAGACATGAAAATCCACCTCTGTAAGCTCATCAGCTGCCAGATCATTGAGAGTGGCCAACAGCCATCCTGCTCCTCCAATACAACCAGCACCTGGGGTCATGGGCCTCTTGCCCCCCCTGGTCCCACCATCCCCCTAAGCACTACCTTCCTCAACATTGCCAGAGTACTCTTCCTCTATCCCAATCACCAATCCTCCAAGCACTATATCTGGAACTCCAAAACTCACATACTGCATTCCCCTCATCACCACATCTTCCCTCTCATCTTCTTGCTCCAGAATGCTACTCATGGTTTCTTCTATTCCAGTCCCCTCATTCTCTTTCTCATCCAGATCCACAAAGAACCCCAGCTCATCCTCGCCAGTCACCTTCTTCTGCCTGGGGGCATGTTGCAAGTCCCCAAGACCACCAGTATATCCTGGCAGGATCACCATCCTGGCACCTGACTTCTCCTTAAGGCTTGCCAGTAGGTTTCTCTGCAGCTGCCTCCCCTGCTCCCTCTCCCAGGCCTTCTTATCCACTCGCACCTTTCTGCCATCATCTCCTCCACTATGGTTGCCTCCTCAAAGGCCCCCCAAGTCTTTGCCCACTACTCCACAGCCCCTTCCATCTCCCACAATTCTGTCAGCAGATCCTCCTCCTCCTCCTCAGTCCCCCTCATCCTTAACACCTTGCACTCCACTGGGTTCCACTTCAGAACCCTCAGCCAATCACTCATCTTCCCTGTTGCCTCCTTCCCAGCCACCCTCAGCCTTACCTCCACATCTCTTATCCTGAACATCATTCCTTCCTACATCTGAAATCCAATATCAATCACATCTCCATACTCCCTCATCACCTTACTGACCCTGCCCCTCATCTCCTCTACCAATACTGTTAGGACCCCTTTGACCACCAGGTGGACCACTCTAGGATCCCATCACAAACACCTTGACATCAGTACTACCACCTCACCCATAGTGATCCTCTTCAATAGAGTCTCCACCAAGTGCTTTTTCTCTACAAATCTGACTTCAACTTCCTCCAGCCCCTTCAGGAACTTCACTGATGCCACATCTGTCAGTTGCTTCCCCAGTAACCCCAGAACCATCTTCGCCATCACCACCAGGCCCCAAAAGCTCACCATAACTGCAAATTCAGAGATCAACTTCTTGAGTAACAGTACCACCACCAGGCCTATTACACCATCTGACAGATCATCCATGTGCAACCGGCCCCGATCCCCCCTGGCTCCCCTTTCCATCATCAGCAGTCACATCTGGATTTTTTTTCAGATTGGCCATCACTCTACCATCAGCAGTCCCACCTACTGTGCCAGTCACACCTCCCCCAGCCCCCACCTTTCCTCCCCCAGAGAGCACTCCAGCAGTACCTCCAGGCTTCTCCTTCTCCTTCCCAACAGTCTTCCAACCCTCAGTCTCCTCTCCCCCTCTGCTCTTCTTGACCACTGCTGCAAAGCTCACTGCTCCACTATCTCCTACTTTCCTGCTCAACTTCTGTCCTCCTTCTACTTCTCCACCTGTCGATGGTCCTAAGAACCCTGGTCCCAAACCTATCTCTCCCTTGCCATACTGCTATTTGAATGCTTGCCCATCTCCCACACCAGTATGCTTGTCAGTACCTTACTTGGTCACCATCACCTTAAGAGTTTTCTCCAAAAACGATGAAAAAGTGTGTCAAAATTGTGTGTGGGAAATTGTATAATGTGAAAGTTGTATCCATCCTCAAGTTTACAAGCAAGTCATTAAATATATAATACAAGTGAACAAGCTATCTTCTGATTTAACTGACCTATTGTTCTACAAACTGTTAAACTATCACTGCCCAGACTATATATATAAGCCCACCACATATTGAGTCTATGGATCTAAGTAATCACTGCCAGAAATGCTCTTTAAGTATGATTGTGCCATTAACTACTGAATAATTGAGCCATTGATCTGAATTCCTATTGACATTATCAATCTCCCAACTTTTCAATAAATAACATATGAATTAAAATGATCTGTTTACATGATCATTGACTTGGAAATGTCTTTTCAACTTGAAGATATATATTGTTCACTTCACTAAATGACACATTGAGCCATGCTGAAGCTTTAAACATATAAATCATACACCACATTTTGGAGGCTCAATTGGAAATAGTTTTCTTAAAGACTTGACCATTTGGCTCAAGAACCCAGTAGCTATCTACAGTGGAAAACTGTATAAATAGCCAGACTACCAGATAAGGTATATCTGTGCAGGACCTGCACACTTGTGCCGGACCTGCACACCTGTGCTGAACCTGCACACTAGTACCAAACCAGAAATACCTGACATAAATAGCATTCTATAGTTAGCCAGATAGCAACCAACCACAAATGTATAAAATACCTCAGAGACAAGAGTGAATAAACCTCAGTCTGCAATTGAATCTAAAGCAAAAGACAAGTCTGCCTGTGAAACACACTTAGGAGAAATGCCTGCCAAAAGCCCCTTGGTCCTAAAGGAATTGGATTGCAACACTTAGGAGATATGCCTGCCAACAAGCCACTGTTAAAAGGAGATTGTGAGCTTTCTTCATTTCCACTCCGGTCCACTTTCTGATAGAAAGAAATTTTGGTTCGCTTGCCAGATAAGCCAGAAGTCCACCAGTTTAAGTCCGCTATTTTCAAGAGATCTGCAGCTTAAGGAATAAGCTGCCAGTTTAAGTCTGCCGATCCGCCATGTACTGCCGATCAACATTTATCCACTGATCTGCCATGCTTCGCAGAATCTGCCTCATTCCGCATCGCCCATATCGTCCACTTAGATGCATCATTCAAGTAACCCGCTTAGCCACATCAACCACTTAGCTGCATCGTTCGAAGACTGCACTGCCTGAGAAACCCACCGCATTTAGTTCACTCGCCAGAAAAGGAACCCGATCGCTGTCACGCCAGCAACCCATATCCACAACCCACACTCTTAAGGAAACTGATCGTCTGCCGGTTCCCAGAGAGCCCGCTCTTTAAGGAAATCCGTCAAATTCGCCAGATTGCCCGTGTCACACAAATTATCCACCGTCACCCAAGAAGGAAAATCCACTCACACGTGCTGCCCAAGAACACCGCCAAATTAGGAAATTGCTCACACTACTCACAGAAATCTCCAGTTGTTGAATATTATACCACTAAATACCAGAACCAGCACCAACACCAGTACTAGACCTATATAATACCTGAACATTTTGTTGCTTTTTGACAAAGTAACTGGGGGCTCAAGCCAATCTACATAGCTGCCCAACCTTGTAATTTGCCTCTATTGAGCCAGGCACGTTATACTATATAACTTAGGGGATAAATTCAATTTATACTGATACACAAACAGTGAACCAGACCTCACTACTTCACAATAACAAGGGGCAGATGAGTTCAACATCAGTTATAATTAGCCTACTTACACCTACAATTATCTAAGCTTTAGTGTCTTGGTCACTTACCTCCCACTACTATCTATAAGGAATAAGAAATATTAGCCCTTCTAGTACCTCAGTATTCAACAACTACTATCAGTTAATCAGATTCCCTATACTACTAAAATACCACCCTCTGCTAGTACTTTCTGTACATCAAGCACCTTTACCATCCCTATCTCCACAAGGACTATTAAGAAACACTACCCCTGAACTGAACTCAGACAGCAAAGACAGTAAAGAAGAGTCAGACATAAGCTACCTTCAGAAGTTCCATGGAGCAGATAGTGAAGACATTGAGGAGTTTATTGGAGAAATTGAGGTACAAGCAGCTGCCAAGCAATGGGATGCCTAGAGGAAGCTTAGGATTGTAGAGTCACTTTTGAGAGGCCCAGTCCTCCAGAGATACAACCAAGCCAAGCAGAATTCCACAGTAAAGAACAAAATACCCACCTTGCACTAAATGCAAATTACATACTAAGATATAACATCTATGAGAAATGGCTCCATACTTAGTTCAATGGTCACAAGTGATAACAAGAAGCACAAAAAGCTTTAACCTATATGAGCCAAGCAGCTAATGAAACTCCAAAGAGTTTCTATCATCAGATTCAAGCTTAGATAATTAAAGCAAACTTGCAGCCTATAGTCCAACTAGTACTAGTTTCAATCATCTTCCTCAATGGTCTATACTTGGAGCTCTAAAGACAAGTCATTAGAATGGATTATTGGAGTATTGAGCAGTAAGTTGCTGGAGTGCAGGGATGTTGAGAAGCTGACTACAGATCAGTCCAGTAAGAATATCATAAACTAATTAGAGCTGAGGCCCCTAGAATAAAAAAACACCTATCTTAGAGCCCAGATTGCCATCTATAAGAACAGGCCCCTTTCCACAACTCCAACCCAATTCAGACAATAACAACAACAGCAGTCACTATCAAGAGCTCAAGAGAACTCTATGATAATTCTCACCAAATAGATAAAAGACCTAGCCATTGCAGTGGCACAGCTAAAGAATCAAGGCAGAAGACAATAAGACTATTATCATAATAACAGACCAGACTATTGACAACAAGACAATAAGAGCTCATTTCAGGCACCACTAGCCACAACTGCAGACCCATCTTTAATGAGTTTCTATACCCTTACTTATTTCAACTATAGAAATCAAGACCATATCCAAAGGTTCTGCCCAAGGAAGCAAGCTACCCAGTCCAATGATAGAAATATTAATCTTATTCAGATGGATGAAAAGATACAAGAAATGGAAGAAGAAGTAGTCTGGCTTTATGGTCAAGATGATACCTATCTGTATTATAAAGCCTTCTCTTTCAAGGTGACCTGGGATGCCACTCCAGTACAGATCAGAGGACAAGAAAGACCACCAAGGACCCCACTTCTATCACTATTACCAGTGATAGTATCCACTGGCAAGCATCCAAGACATAGGCATTCCTCCTTGGATACTTTTCAGAAAAATGACAAGTAAGTCAGAAGAGACACCCCTGAGCCAGAGGCCAGACCATCAAGAGTATCAAGGACCACTTCTCTGTCTGATCTTGAAAAAGATGAATACATAAGTATAGAATCCTCAGCAGATGAAATACCCACTAGGAATAAGAGACCTCATCTCTAAGGATTCAGATACCAGAGCAGCAAACCCTATGCAGCAGTCTCTCTTTGAGAACAAATCCATCAATAGAATGCAGGCCTTACTATCAAGCAAGTCCTCAAAAATGCACCAGAAGTGAGATGAAAATTCCTAAAGAAAGTCAAGAAAGATACCAAGAGGCTTCCCATCCAAGGACCACACATGTAAGAGCCCAGCACTATCCATATAGTGCATGAAAATCAATGTCAAGAACATCAATCCATGAGACTCACAAATGGAAAAATACATGGAGAAAATATCTGAATCCTCATTGACACTGGAGCAGTAGTCTGTATCATCACTTAGAGAATATTAGAGAGAATCAGATGGGGAATTAATAAAGGAATAAAGGCAAGAGTCATCATGGTAGATGGATCAGCATTCACTCCCCTTGGACTTGTATAAGACATCTCCATTCAAGTAGGGAAAGTCTGCTTCAATGTACCTCAAGCCATTGTGACCCCCACAATCTCCTACAATCTGATCCTGGGAACCAACTGACTATACTGAATTAGAGCAAACATGGATATCAAGAGGCAACTTCTAGTCTTCTCTATCTATGGACAGAAGCACAAGGTGCCAATTGAGTCAAGAGGATCATTGAGGAAAGCAAGTCAAGCTTCAGAGACAGAATGGTAAGCACAGTGATACTCCTACTACAATAGAAGATTAGAGTGAAGCCAATTTCCTGCAAGAGCTGAGAAGTGACTTTGATGCCCCTGGAGATCCAGATAGTAAACCAGAAGACCCCTTTATTGGAGTCATTGACATCAAAGATCTAGAAGCAAGTATTGATAGAGCCAATAATGAAAGAGCAGTACTTAACCATCTACATAACTACCACTCCCACTGGTAGAAAATTGAATCATATGAGTGAGTACTACAACTGCTTCTACTTACTAAGAGATAACTGCAACAACTGTCAAACTCTGGATCTTAAGAAGGTTCCAATGCCAGTAATTAAAGATAAAGATGAATTGAAATGAGCATCAGTCCTTAGTTAAGCACAACTCCCAACACCAAAGATCTTCAAGAAGACCTACCAAGAACAATAGAAGGTCCTTACCCATCAATCTGTGGAGACTCTTACAATCAAAAGAGATAACAATAGTTTCTATACCATTACTCAAGTCTTTCAGATCATCCTGCCCACCTATTACAAATATTGGAAGAGATATCCTACTAGTAAGGAATTCAAAAAGTGAAATGAAGGCTTTGTCAAGAAAGGACATTGTGATTGTGGAAAGACCTTTACCTGTTACTGGTGCAAACATCAAAGTGTTCACCTCAGCAAGGATATCTATAAGAGTCAAGTTAAGAGAAAGGACCTCACTCTGCAAAAATCTCAAATTCACTGAGTCCATCAGAAATGTAAGGAGATCAACCATGAAGGAGACTGCAAGGCTAAGAATAAGACCACTATTTAGAACCTACCATTGGAAGTTCTTGCCATCATCTATTGGTATTGCTGCCCATATTAAGGTAAACAAGAAGTCAATCTTGCCTTCATTCTTATAGAAGCCTAAGACTCTCTTGGGAGAACTGGATTCAACTATACAAGAAACTCAAAGACAGGAGTACACTGGCCCTTCTTCAAACTGTAGCAAATGGAGTTCTCACTAATAATTGCAGCCACTGGAGTACTATTTCTTAAGACTTAGTTGGTCATCTAAGTTAAGCTGCTTTCACCCTGGGCACAGCCCCCTCTTATACAAATAGAAGGATCAATTGGATATGATCTCTGTCTCCCCTATCAGACAACAATCCAACCCAGAAGCACTAGGATCTTTGACCTTCAAATTATACTTGCCATACTATCAGGACTTTATGAATAACTAATATCAAGATCATTCTTAGTAGCTGAAGGAATCACCATGGAAGGAGGGGTCATTGATCAGGACTATTGAGGTCCCCTAAAGGTCATTATTTGCAACACTGGAAGGAATCACTGATTCTTCAGTCTCTTGAAAGTGAAATGCTAAATCCTCTTCATCAAGACTTTGCAGCCTACTATTCAAGAGGTGGAGCAACTAGACAGCACCAAGAGAGGACAAGAAGGCTTTGAAAGCACCAATAGAGACTACCTGGGACCACCCATTGAAGTCCACTTAGCCAAAGTAGCCCAGTTCAGACAAATGAGATCTCATATCTACCATCCCATCTGAGCAAGAGAAGATATTATCCTGCAGCCTTATTAGCAAAGAGGTCTCAATATGCATCTCTTAGTGGAAGCTGACAACTTGATATTTGAGCCATCACTGGAGCTTTAAGAAAAGTATCATCTACTCTTGGCTAAAGAATAAATTTATGACCAGATGTCACCAATCTATATCTCTATCAGAAACATGGGCTTTGAGGTGATCACTATCTCTAAGAGAACAATAATGGGATATTTTGAACCACTGATAGACATCTATGAGGAAGAAGTCTTTGAGTTTTTGAGAAATAGCAAGCCCTCTCTAGTGAGACTGATGATACCAGAGAAGAAGACTCTGTAAGCTCAGCAATCAAAGTCATTAACATTGAGGCAACTCTGACCAAGGACCAGCAACAACAGATATAGAAGTTGATAGAAGAATACAAGAATATATTTACCACTACATACAATAACTTCCCACCATACCAATATAGAGAGTATTGTATATATACTGGAGATATGAAATCAATCCACTAATATCTGTACTGAACCCCATACCATTTGATCAAATTCAAACAATAACATATAGATGAAATACTATGAAACAGAGTTATCAGACTCTCATCAAGCCCCTAGGCTTCACTAGCAAAGAAAGGAGGATAGAGATTAGTTGTAAACTTCAGAAAACTCAATAAGGTCACTATAGAAGATACTTTCCCACTGCCAAGAATTGATAACCTCCTTAATGCTCTTAGAAAAGCCAAGTAAATAACCACTACTGATAAGTTTCAAGGATTCTAAGTAATATCTATTGCTAAGGAAAATATCTACAAGACAGCCTTTATCACCAGACAAGGATAGTATGAATATATATCTATTGCTAAGGAAGATATCTGCAAGACAGCCTTTATCACCAGACAAGGACAGTATGAATACCTTCAAATGTCATTTGGACTCTGCAATGCACCAGTCTTATTCCAACAAATAATGAATCATATCTATTGAGATCTCATTGGAAGAAATATACTAGTCTATATAAATAATATAATCATCTACTCCAAGACATTGAGCAACACTTGCAAGACCTCTATAGGGTATTTAACACTATTTGAAGCTCAGGACTCAGACTCAATACTAAGAAGTACTTTTTTTGGAAAATACTAAGTTGAATATCTGAGATATGTTGTTTTAGCTCAAGGCACACATGCTGACCCCCACAAGGTAGAGAAAGTTAAGAACTACCCAACCCCTATCTCAGCAAAGGAGACTCTGTCTTTTCTCATATTAGTATCATACTACTGGTAATTTATCTCAAGATTCTTAGATAAGATGGTACCTCTCTGAGATATTTCCAAGAAGGACAAATCATTCTACTAGAAAAAAGACCAGCAAAAGTCATTTAATCTACTCAAGAAGACCCTTACTGAAGCTTCTGTTCTGGTGTGATCAGATTTTAGCAAATAATTTATCCTAGTAACTGATGCCTCAGCTCTAGAACCTGGATCAATTCTGTCTCAGCAAAATGACCACAAGAGAGAGCATATTATTAAATATGCTAGCAAGGCCACAAATGAATCACAGGTAAACTATGGAGCCATCAAGTTAGAATGCTTAGCAGTAATATGAGTAGTGGACCACTTCTGACACTATCTCTTGGGAAAGAGATTCATCCTCATTACAGACCATCAAGCTCTACAATGGTTGTTCAATAAGCCAGAGCTCTCAGGAATCTTTGCTAGATAGATTATGTCCTTACAGGAATACCAGTTCACTATTATCTATAAGAAAGGTACTAAAAATTCCAACATCAATACTCTGTTAAGAATCCCCCAAACTTAATAAGAAAAAAAGGAGTCCTTATAAGAGAAAGCTGCTTCCTGCTCATTTAAATGAACCAAGAATTATGCCTCACCCTCACCTGGAGCCTGCACCATAGGAGCTTTAAGAAAGGAATCCATCTAGCCCATAAGCTATTTATTTAGAGGAACTTTAAGAAATTTCAAGAAGGTGATAGTGAACTTTAAAGAGCAGAAGGAGATCAATACACCTAAGTTCCAAGAGAAGATGAAGTAACAAAAATCCTGACAACAAATTATAACCAGAATATACATTGAGGAATTGGAGCCACTATTGTAAGAATTAAGAAATGATACTAGTGGCTTAAGATGAAAAATTAAATTTTAACTCATATTCAACAATATGATATCTGCCAAAGATACTGACAGAAACCTATTGATAGAGCACTATTAATGCTGATCACAGTACCAGCCAGAGCCTTTCAAAGACTGGGAATAGATATCATTGGACCCCTACCAGTAATCAACTAAGAAAGATGCTACATTCTCACCATCAAAGACCACTTGACAAAATGATCTGAAGTCTTTACCATCAAGACTGCCAATGCTTAGACAATTATTGAAATCCTATAGGATGAAATTTTCAGCCACCACAGTGTCTTCCAGGAAATTATTACAGACTAAGGCTGAGAATTTATCAACAAGACAATGAAGATCTTTGCCAGCAACTTCAAGATCAAGTTATGACCAATAATGGCTTACTATCTCCAGATTAATGGACTCACAGAATGAATGAATGAGACTATCAAGCAAGATCTCAGCAGAATTAAAGATTAACTAAACTAGGACATCTACCTGCCAGCAATCTTATTTAATATCTATACCTCCAAGATAACTACTACCCAGCAGACCCCTTTCTCTCTGGTGTATGGCTGAGAAGCTCAAGACCTTGAGGAACCAATTCAGCTGAATTTAATAAAATAAGTTATAGAAGAAATCACTCAGTTATATGAAGTATGTATGCCAATAAGTATGAGGATTTATTGCCCAAGCCCAGGAATGATAAAAGAAGTACTATGACTACAAGACTAATTTGGAGCCCCTGCTTATTGGACAGCAAGTCTTGGTATACCATACTATTATAGAAGGAAATTGGAGTACTAAGCTTGAACCAAAATGGGAAGGACCCTATCTCATTCACTAAGTTTTCATAAATTATACCTATCAACTCAAGGTTCTGAATAGAGTTATACTCAAGACTAAGATATATCACAACTACATCAGGCCCTACTACTTAAAGGAAACAAAATACATTACTTAATCCCTGTATTGACTTTCTTAAATTGTTGATGATATATAGTAATAATCAGTATCTTAAGTATCAGAAGTTTACCTTGGAACTCCAGAACTAGCAGGACATCTAGTGGACAAAAGTATACTGAAATAAAGCTACTAGTTTGGTTCAAACTCCTCCCAGATGGTTAGTCCAGTAATAGGCCCTCTGCCCTATATGAGGATGGCCAGTCTTTGCCAATATAGTGATAACTTATTTTCTGGAAAAATTCAAGACCCTGTAACTTCTATATTATTCTTACTACTGAGAATGGCTCTAATTTTGCAAGGAGTAGATATGATGAGCATAATTGATAATATCAGAATATGGAGTATCAGTAACTGCTAAGATCAGATGACATTATAATATGATGACTAGATGACCAATCTAATCCATTAAGTGACTACATAAAAGGAGTAATAATAATTCAAGCCAAAATGAAGACCACATTATTTAAAGGACCTAGCCTCAGTCTTAGAAACTAGCACCAAAGAACAAGTACTCTATATACAATACCTCCCTCTCACTGTTCCAATTAGACCTCCCACTGATCTACCCCTTTGCTAAGCCTCAAGACCCTTGTCTTTGATGCTATCAAGATGGCTATCTGGTACCTGGATATCTCTGACCATCTGAACTTCTATACTAAAGACCTTGGACACTTCATAAACTACTAGTACATCATAACCCAGCAGCTAAGAATACTACAGACTGAATGACTCGCTGGCATAACTATGAAATTAGCCACTACCTCTATAATGAAACCCAAGAAGATGACTGAGAAGACCTCTCTGCTAAACTATTAACCACCAGCTGGCTGATCAAGAGAGCTCTTATATCTACCAAATCTTCTGCCATATGCTCTGGACTATAGTGTACTTGCAAGGAGTGACTATTAGAAATATTATCTATCTTACTACTGAAGAAGCCAATTGGGTAGAAGCTGAAGTAGCTGATTATATTAGTAGCAATTACATTGCTGTGGAAAGTCAACAAACCAAACCCACCCAACCAGGTTTCCACACTATGCCTCTCTGGGACAACCACCAAGATCACTTTATGAGCCTTATGGAAATATTCAAAGAACTGCCCATTACTGTTGAAGTATCTGCTAGAGCTACCCCAACTACCCACCACTCTGTCAGCTATATCTTGCATCATATTGTTTGGGAACCAAATTAAGAAGCCCAAGAAGTCTCTGTTCAAGAGAAAGAACTCCAAGACTCTGCCCCCAAAGTAGTTATCTCTAATACTAAAACTGATGAGTCCTTGAAGGAAGAAAAAGAACAGCAAAGGATTTATCAGTCTTCTATCTGCATCCAAGTAGTACAAGGATTGGAGAATGTTATCAAAGATGATTGGCTACTATTCTACCCTCTCACCTCTTGACTAGCACTCTCTCTCTTTAAAGAATAGAATGATGAAATCACAATCCAGCAAAATGATTCACTTGCTATAGATGAAGAGTACTATACAATTTAAAGTATAGATCAGCACCTCTTTGCTACTGACAAATGCACCTATACCATATCTGGCTAGCTAACATTCTTTATCAGTGGTACTGTACAAAGATATTTCAGCCTTTCCTAATTAGTCACTTCCACACAAGTGTGTTATAGTTTAACTGCATATAGATAACTGCCCTACCTATGGCCAGACAGATGGCAGCATGTGGAGATTGAGAAGGAGTAAGACTGGAGAGGACTATGGGCCTGGGGGATGGAGACAAAGAAGTGGTTGCCCCCAAGTTCTGGGTGGTTTAGTGGAGAGTACTATAGTAGAATATTATATTGAACTTCAGGTCAAAGTATTTGGTGCTGGGAGGGACCTTTGAGTGTGAGGAGTGCTTGGGAGTAGGGCAGGAGGGGGGGGGTGGTGCAGACCCCAGAATATTGGCTAGAGGAGTATAAGGTGCTGGATGACTTCTGAGAGGTAGTTGGCAGATGAACGGAAGGGTTTTATAGGGATCAAGGGGTGGGGTTCTGGGAGGTATTAAAGAGATACATATTGGGAGGAATTGGTGACAAGTGGCTGATACTGGGGTGGATATTGGCAGTCTGAGTGAGGCTTGCAGACTACTGGTAGGCAGTTTTTGAGAAAGGCAGATTGATGATGAGAGAGGAGAAGAAAGCAAGGTGGGAGGGACTATTAGTAGATCTAATATCAAGCTTGCAAAAAGGGTAGAGCCCACAAGGGGGTCACCATCAAATGTTAGTGGAGACCATTTGTGACAAGAGTGGGGGGAGAATATATATTGTTGGAGAAGAGGTTGTATTTGTAAGAGTTGGGGTAATAGGGTAGATAAGTGAGGGTATAGGATAGGATAGAGGTGGGAAAGGGCTATTGGTATGATATGAGGACACCATTAATGTTTTAGATAGTTAATAAATGGGGCTATAGTCTATAGAG
>RQIL01040247.1:0-16888 GCA_003951145.1 Jimgerdemannia lactiflua | reverse complement strand
AAGTTGCTAGCATAGCCGAGAACTGAGCCAACTCAATGCTCATCTTCAAAGGTCTAGTCAAGGGCCAAGAACTAGATGTTCTCATAGACAGCAGAGCTGTTGGAAATTTCATCAACAAGAGCCTCATTGACAAGCTCAAGATTCTCACCAAGCCAGCCAGCAAGAATGGTGGAGTTGTCACTGCTGATGGCACCACTCTGCCAATTGACTCAATTGCCGCTAAACTTCCCCTCAAGATTCAGAAGTACTGGGAATGTTTAGATTTTGAAGTGGCACCCCAAGGAGATCATGACCTGATCTTAGGCAAACCCTGGCTTACGTGACACAACCCACACATCGATTGGACCAAGAATAAAGTTACCCTGATTCAAGATGGAGTCAACATCACAATCAAGCCAGACAAGACTCAGACAAGAACCCCAATTGCCACTCTTTTGGCAATCCAGTTCAAGAAGGCCCTCAAGAAAGCTACCTGTGCCTTTGTTGCACTAATCCGACCCAAGAAAGAAGACAAGAAGCTGTCAATTAGCGAAAGTGTCAAGCTACTGCTAAATAAGTACAAGGATGTCTTCCCAGACAAGCTACCTGGCCTACCACCTTCAAGGGACCATGACCACAAAATCAAGCTGGTACCAGATGTGGCCATCCCTAAGAAGAAGATGTACCACATGTCACCACTCGAAATCGAAGCAGTCAAGAAGGAACTAAACAAACTTATCGAGCGAGGAGCCATTCAGCCAAGCAAGTCACCTTTTGGCTCCCCAGTCCTATTTGTCAAGAAGAAGGATGATACTCTGCGAATGTGTATAGACTACCATGCACTCAACAAGATTACTGTCAAGAATCATTACCCACTGCCTCTCATTGATCAAATCTTTGATACTCTCAAGAATGCCAAGTACTTCACCAAGATTGACCTGACCTCTGGGTATCACCAAATTCGAATCAAGCCAGAAGACATACCCAAGACTGCCTTCATGACACCATTTGGTCTCTACGAATTTCTAGTTATGCCCTTTGGTCTCACCAATGCACCAGCAACCTTTCAAGATCTCATGCAGACTGTCTTCAAGGATCAACTCTATATCTTTGTACTCATGTACATTGATGACATCCTGATCTTCAGTGGTACTGAAGAAGAACATCTCAAACACCTTGAACAAGTCCTCAAGATTCTCCACAAACACAAGCTTTATGCAAAGCTCAAGAAGTGTGAATTCTTCAAAGATCAAGTCGAATACCTTGGATACATTGTATCAGCCAAAGGAATTCAAGTAGACCCAAGAAAAATACAAGCCATTGAACATGGCCTGTATCAGCAAGTCTCACTGAACTTAGGTCCTTCCTTGGTCTGGCTGGATACTACTGCCGATTTGTCAAAAACTTCTCTGGCATAGCAGAATCTTTGACAAACCTCCTGCAAAAGCAACCCAACTCTGACCTCTATGTTCCCTACATCTGGGACACCTCCTGTCAACAAGCCTTTCAAGAACTTAAGAACTGCCTGACCCATACACCTGTCCTTAGAAACATGGACCCAAACTTGAAGTTCACTGTCACTACTGATGTATCCAACTTCACAATTGGTGCAGTCATCTCTCAAGATGAAGGACAAGGATACAGACCCATTGCATTCGAGTCAAGAAAACTGTCTCCTGCAGAACAAAAGCTAGCCACTCACAAAAAGAAACTCCTGGCAATCATCCATGCCCTCAAGACCTGGCAACACTATCTAGAAGGAGTTGAGTTCGACGTGATCACAGATCACAGATCCCTTCAGTACATTAATACCCAACCAACTCTTTCCCGTCAACAAGCCAAGTGGAGCCAGTTACTTCAGACCTTCACACCGAACATCATCTACAAGCCTGGCAAAACTCTGGTTGTACCAGACACACTCTCAAGAAGACCTAATCTTGCTGCCATTCTACAAGTCACCATGGCATCTGAATTCCTTAACCAGATCAAGACCACATACAAACAAGACTCTCTGGTTCTACAAAAGGACACCAAGGAATTCAAAGAAAAGTACACCTTCAAGGACAACCTTGTGTACTATCAAGACAAGGTCTACATTCCGGCCAACCCTGAACTTCGGTACAAGATCCTTCATGAACATCATGACTCCCCACTAGCTGGTCATCTTGGAACCAAGAATACCATCAAGAACATCCAACGAGACTACTACTGGCCCAACATGCTCAAGGAAATCAAGGAGTATGTTCAAAGCTGTGACCTGTGTCAAAGGAACAAGTCAAGCAACCAAACACCTGCCAGTCTTCTGCAACCATTGCCAATTCTGACCAAGAAGTTCAAGCAAGTCACAATGGACTTCATTGTACAACTCCCATGAACCAAATCAGGCTATGATGCCATTGTTGTTTTTGTGGACTGCCTGACCAAGATGACAATTGCTGAGCCAACCACAACCAATGCCACTGCCCCTGAAATCGCTAGAATCTTCTTCAAGTCTATCTTCGGTCAATATGGACTTCCTCAAGTAATTGTCAGTGACCGCAACCCAAAATTCACAAGTCACTTCTGGCAAGCACTCTTCAAGACTCTCGGAACTCAAATCGCTATGTCCACTGCCTTCCATCCTCAAACTGATGGACAGACTGAGCAAATGAATAGAACCTTGAATAAATGCTCAGAAACTATGTATCTTATGAGCAAGATGATTGGGACCACTACCTGACCTACACCGAGTTCGCCTACAACAACACAGTCCAATCATCTACTGGTCTTTCCCCTTTTCAGTTACTATATAGTCAAAATACTGAGACCCCTGCAAGCCTAGTCTCATTCCAGTAATCCAGTCACACACAAGTCCCCACTGCCCAGAACCTTATCAACAAAATGGATTCCCTTCTCAAGATCGCGACTGCGAATCTGCTAAAGGCTCAACAACATCAAGCTAAGTATGCAGACAAGAAATGTCGTGATGTCACCTACACTATTGGAGATATGGTTCTACTCAAAGCCGACAACATCAAGGTTCAATCTCAAGTCAACTGCCAGTCAGCCAAATTCCAACCCAAGTATCTTGGACCCTTTGAGATTACTGAGCAAGTCTCTACCTACTCCTACTGTCTCAGTCTACCGACAACCATGCGTATACACCCAGTATTCCATGTGTCACAACTCAAGGCCTGGAACCTGTCACCCTCTTACCCTGGCCGAATTCTGACACCCTCAGTACCAGTTATGGTTGAAGACCACATCGAGTATAAAGTTGAGAAAATCTTAGACAAATGAGTCTGATACCATTGCACAGAATACCTAGTCAAGTAGATGGGCTACCCTAAATATGACGCTACCTGGGAACCTTCCGCCAATCTCAAGAACTCCCAAGACCTCATTCAAGAGTTTGAGCAAAAAGAAACTCATTGACTGCCCATGAGATTCTCTCCTTGAATAGTAAATGACCTACTGTACTGATCAGGTACATTATGCATCAGGGCACTCTAAGGGATACAGTATCAGAAACAAGACCCACAGAAGAACTCTGTAAACCCTGCAACTAATGAGGTTTGAACCAGTTCTCATCCAATCAAGATGATACTTTGGCCCTCGCCTTATACAAGGATGGCAAGTCCTTGCCAATAAGCCAATATATTTTATTTGTCTTTTCTTTTGGTTTTATTTTCTTATGTTACCTTCTGAATTCAATGAGGACATTGATTCTTAAGGAGGAGGAGATGTAACATTTTAGCATAGTTTATTTCTTTTTCTTTGTCTTTCTAGTACTTTCTGTAACCTTCCAGTACCTTCCGAATAATTAGAAATCATCTCTTGGCACTAAGCCACAGCTAGAACATTCTCGTCACTTCCATTCCAGTCTTAGCTAGTCACAGAACTTCATGGAACATTGTGGATCTTTATTTGTCATCATTGCCGAGAACCTTCCTCTTGGCATTTTCATTGATTACTCAGATCCTTCCAGATCCTTCTTTCATATCTTGTATAAATATCCTCTCTATTCTCTCGAATAAAGCTCGGATTATTTTCTCCCTGAATCCACAAGTCTTCCTGAACTCTTAGTAACTCTTCGAGCTACTTTGAACCTCTAGAATTTAGTTGCTTCCTCATTTAAGAAACCAGAACTATTACAACTGAGAAGAGCACCATCTCTCAGATCTTCAGTACCTTCAAGCTCATACCCTTCAACAGCCAACAACTCAGAATCAGAGCCAGAAATCAAAACAGAATCAGAAGACAGTGAAGATGAAATAGGCACAACACTACCCACATTTGCATGATACTCAGAGGAAGATCCAAGAGAATTCATAGATGCAATCAAAGGAATAGCAGCCCTGAGAGATTTGTCAACCCAAAGATGAATCAATGTCTTCAAAGCACAACTGAGAGAACCAGCCAAAGGCATCTTCACCAGAACTGCAAATGATGTCAATACAGATCTAGGAGATGTCATAGAGAATGCAAGATCACAAGAAGAACAATATAAAGCCATGCAGCACTGGATTATTGAAAAGTATGCAGGAAACAAAACCTGCCACAAGGCTCAAGAATCCATCATGGGAATGAAGATGAACCTTGGAGAATCCCCAAGAGAATTCTTCACCAGAATCCAGAAGAGAATGTATGCTGCTGGATTCAATGCTGCTAATCAAAACATCATTGGTCCAATGACCTTCATGAATGGAATCCCACCCAACATTGCTCAACATATCCGAACCCTGGGCATCAGGAAGCCTGAAGAGCAAGTAGATGCAGCCCAAAGTTACTTTGATGTCAAACAAGGAACCCTCTGGCCTGACAATCGAAAAGAAGACAAGGAGGACCTCTTGGTTAAGGCCCTGCAAGGAATCCTTCAAGGAGAATCAAAAGGAGAAAAACCCACCAAAGAATGGAAGAAGGACAAGAATGAAATTCAAGACCTCAATTCGAAAGTAGACAGACTGGATAGCCAGATTTAAAGGCTCACCACTCATGAAAATCGGAATTTCCAGCAAAACTATCTATGCGAAAATGAGAGCTACCAGCCAAGGTACCCCCCAGGCGAAAACTGAGATTATTACCAGAGGAACTACCCATCCTCTAATAGTCGAAACTACCCTTCAAGAGACAGAGCAGAGGTCCAATGCTACAAGTGTAAACAGCAAGGACACTATGCCACTGAATGCAACAACCAAGGCAGTTCAAGGAATTCTGAACCACTAAATCGAAAGGACACCCACAACAAGAGGACAGAAGCTCACCCAGTTGAAGATTATGAGCAGAGTGACAGCGAGGAGTACAGTGACCTAGACTTGTATCCAACCAAAGCTAAATATGAAACAGTCTACCCAGCAGAGAAAAGAAAGAGAGCAGTAGGCTGCCCCTGAGTAGTCAAGAAGCTACCAAAAAGGACAAGCAGGAGAATCATCCAAAATGAAGATGAAGAAGAACAGGTTGACACACCTCCCCAATCTCCTTCACTCTTCACTCCTGGAGCTACTGTTAATGGAGAAGATCCTCTACCAGAATCTGCTGATGAAGAAATGGGAAAAGAACCAGAATTGGAAACCAAGATTCCAAAGTCCAAGAAGAAATACACTTTAAAGACCATGCCCTGGGGAAGTCCCACTCTTGCAGTTCCTACAACTAATACCTGCTGGAGTAAGAAACAAATTGCTGCAAATCACCAGATCCTATACAGGAAGAGTTCCCATCCCTCAAGAAGAACCAGCAACCCCAGCAGTACAAGCTGCAGAAAGACATGTCAGCACCTATCTGTTTGGAGAAATCGGAGGCCAAAAGGCGAAAATCCTCATTGATACAGGAGCAGTTGTATGTGTCATTGCCAAGAAATTCCTGGATAGCATTCAATGGTCCATTGATAGACCCTCCAGCCTCAGCATTAATGTAGCAGATGGAGCCTGAACTCAACCCCTGGAAGAGGTCCGAAATATCACCATTACTCTTGGGCACATTCAGTTTTCCATCCCCAAGGCAGTTGTGACTGAAGCTGTCACCTATGACATGATCCTTGGCACCAATTGGATGAAAGAGATGAATGCAGATGTCAACATTGGCCAACAAGTGCTCAAATTCGACTACAGAGGAAAGAAGTACCAAGCCAAAGTCACTAGCTTCGAGCCATTGAAGAAGAAGAAAAAGGTGACTATTCAAGAAGAATATGCCAGCAGTGAAGAATCCACCACTGAGGAGGAAGAAGAAGAGGACTCCAAAGCTGACAATGACCCCAGACTGAGGCCCCGAATCAACATGGTAGAAGACAGACCAGAAGATAATGTGTGGGCACAAGATACTATTCCCATCACAATTGGAGCCATTGCTGGAGAAGTCAGAGGATGCATCAGATGCCTCCAAAGACAGAAATGTGAAGAACACTCATCCAGATATGTGGGAATTCGAAAAAGCCTGGATACTACATGTCCTGAATACAGGAAGAAGAAGAAGAGATGCCTCTGCAATACCCAGCCAAAAAGCCTTGCACAAGCAATGCCCAACTCTGAAATTGAAGCAGCTGAAATTCAAGCAATCTGGGACCAGCCTTCAGAAGAAGAAGATGACAGCATTTCTGAAAATGAAGAGCTCCCAGCAGTTGTTTCATGTGATGATCTGAATTGGAAACCTCAAGAAGGAGAAGATAACACTCCCTAGAGTGAAGAAGAAGCTGGACCCAGCTTACAGCCAGCTATTCCAAGACCCAAAACTCATCAGGAATGAGCTTTCCGAATAGGCAGAAGCCCCCATCAAGACATTTTCCACTCACCAAGAGACTACTGCTACCAATGCCACATATTGGACCAATAAGCCAGACAGCCTAGTGAAAAGGACTTTCTGAAGATCATTGCAGAAGGAACCTCATTCCAAGAATCCACCACCTTACATGTGAAAAGAAGACATGGAGTCGGATTCTACACCAAGACAGAAGTGAAACCTCTCTCTACCCTCCCACCAAAGTATGATGCAAATGGATGCAGATTTCCAAAGCTAGGAGAAATCGAAGAAAGATAGAAATACTTCCAAGCTATGGGATTTTGCCGTCATGGAAAGCACCCAAGATGCTGGCCTTATCAAAACTAAAAGATCCATCTCAGCAAGGATGTGATTGTACACACACTCAAGAGAGGAGATGAATGAGCCAAGATTCGAAAGGAGAAAAAGAAGAAGCCTACAAGAAAGGTCCTCAAGATATATGACCTAGGAGAAGACATCCTAGCTCTCATTCACTATGCAACTCACCAAGAATAGATAGAAGATGCTATCAATTTCATGGAAGCCCTAGACCCCACTGGAAAAAGAGGAATCAATTATCTTCGAGACCCCTCTACTGGAGCAAGATGGCCACACTTAGACATCAGGGGATGGAAATCCGATGCCACAGGAGCCTCAGCCCATGGACAGCCTACACTCGGCAAGAACATTGCACAGTTCACCTTACTTCACCCCAATGCAATTCTACCGAAAAAGGTATACTAAGAAGATGTCAATTATGATCTCAGCAGCCTCTATGATACCACCATAGGCCCTGGAAACACAACACTCATCAGAACTGGTATTGCCATGCAACCACCAAAAGGAACTTACATCCAGTTAACCTCAAGGTCTGGATTAGCCCTTGAAGAACTTTCTACTGAAGGAGGAACCATTAACCCAGGATACACAGGCGAAATCAAGGTCATCTTAAGAAATGGAAGTGGTGAAGGGATTCGAATTAACAAAGGAGACAAAATCACTCAGGCAATCTTCCTCGAATACAAGACACCTCAGTTGCAAGAAGTACCCAAGCTCACTCAAGGAACCAGACAAACCAAAGGATTTGGAAGCTCAGACAAGAAGGAAGTACATCTCCTTCAGGTCAGCTGATTCAAAACAAATGCCCCTCAGCAAGTTTTCCGTCAGCCAGTAAAGCTTCACAAGAACCTCATCCTTGAGCCAGGAGAGCAAACCACCATCGAAATCTTTGCACCACCAGACCCCAGGAACCTTTTCTTCCAACCTAATGAAGAAATCTGAAACCTGTATATAGAAGGGTACACATTCCCTGACAAGATGAATCCAGTACACTCCCAAGCAACCAACACAAGCTGGGACAATATCATCTTGCCTAAAGGAACCATCATTGGACACCTTGTGCCTTATCTCAACCGAATATACAGAGAAGTTTATGAATTAAACTTACAGGGAAATGGCAAAAGGTCACAGAAGAAAGGAAAGGCCCCTCTGTGATCCAGGAGAAAGTAAAGCTTTCCACAAATATTGGAGAAGAATTGACCCCTCAGCAATAAAAACAATTGACCAAACTCCTTTATAAATATCAGGACATCTTCACCCCAGACTATGGCAACCTGCCATGCAACCCATCATACCACCACAGTATAAATACAGGAAATGCAACACCCATCTGACAGAAACCATACAGGATACACCACTACTTGAAGATATTCAAAAAAGAATACATATAGGAACTCTTAGACAATAGAGTCATCTGACCTTCCACCAGCTCTTGGGTCAGCCCTATACTTATAGTACCAAAGAAAGGAGGATGGAGACTAGTTGTGGACTTCAGAAAACTCAACACAGTAACTGAGAAAGATGTATACCCCATGCCCCAAATTGATGACCTTCTGATCAGCTACAAAATGCAAGATACTTCAGCAGTATGGACCTATTCACAGGATTTCATGAAATACCAATGGACCCCAAAGCCATTCAAAAGACAGCTTTCCTTGCCCTAGGAAAATTGTTTGAGTACCTCTGAATGCCTTTGGACTCTGCAATATACCCCCAACCTTTCAGTGAATGATGAACTCAGTATATGCCCCTCTCATCCACTACTGCCTAATTGTTTATGTGGATGATTCCAACATCTACTCAGCAAATTTTGAAGACCACCTGCAAGACCTTGAAGAGTTTTTCAAACTTATCCGACAGAACCACCTGAGACTCAACTCAAAGAAGTGCTACTTTGGCAAACAGAAGCTTGAGTTTCTTGGATTCATAGTCTCTAAGGATAGAACACATGCAGACCCAAAGAAGATCGAAAAAGTCAACAACTTCTCTGTCCCCAAGATCCCAAAAGAA
The DNA here is from genome assembly GCA_003951145.1 of Jimgerdemannia lactiflua. Classification (NCBI taxonomy): domain Eukaryota; kingdom Fungi; phylum Mucoromycota; class Endogonomycetes; order Endogonales; family Endogonaceae; genus Jimgerdemannia; species Jimgerdemannia lactiflua. The sequence goes on along the minus strand of RQIL01040247.1, from coordinate 7,831 downwards.
GCCCTGTCCTTCCTGATGCTTGCATCTTACTATAGAATATTTATCAAGAGATTTGCCGAAATCTCTGCCCCACTCTGAACCTTGCTGAAGAAAGGAGTACCATTTGAATGGAAAGAACCACAAGAAGAAGCCTTCTGAAAACTACAATACTGCCTGACCTCAGCACCAATCCTAGTCCAACCAGATCTGTAGAAACCTTTCATTCTGTATACTGATGTATCTAAGAATGGCCTTGGAGCAATCCTTATACAAGAAGGACCTGACAAACAGCACCATGTGATAGCTTATGCAAGCAGAGCCACCAACAAGCAGCAGACCAACTATGGGAGCACCAAATTGGAATGCCTTATAGTCATATGGGCAGTCATCTTATTCAAACATTACCTCATTGGAAGAAAGTTCACCCTAATCACAGACCATGCAGCTCTCAAATGGTTACTGCACTGAAAAGACCCCACTGGAATCCTTGTCTGATGTTTACTTATCCTTCAAGATTATGAAATCAACATCATCCACAAAGCAGAAAGAACACATAATAATGTTGATGTTCTCTCCTGCATGACCCAATGAATCAAAGGAAGGGTGTACCTTGGAACTGCACCCTCAAAGAAGTTCCCATGACCATCAAGGAGCAAGAAGTTCTCATCCAACAAGAACACCAGAAAGCCCACTAAGGACAGACAAATACAGAAGACAAAATTCGAAAAGATTATCAATATTGGCCCCACCTCAGAACAAAAGTCTGAGACATCATCCAGAATTGTGACACCTGCCAGAAGTATCAAGGAAAGAAGAACTATCAAGCCCCTCTACAACCAATTCCCCCACCCACTCACATCTTTCAAAGATGGGGAGTAGACATAATTGGACCCCTGCCAGTAATACCAAAATGAAACAGATACATCCTAGTATTTGTTAAACATCTGACCAAATGGCCCAAAGCATACCCCATAGAGATTGCAGATGCCCTGACCATTGTTGAACACCTATATGACCTCACCCACTGATATGGACCCCCTGAAGAACTCATCTCTGACTGAGGAACTAAATTTGTAAACAATATAATCTCCAGTTATACATGAATTCACAAGATCCACCTAAAAAAAACCACTTCTTATCATCTGCAAACCAATGGAATGACCGAAATAATGAACCAAACCATTAAGAAAGAACTTGCCAAGGTCAATCCTACCAATTGGGATCTCTGCTTACCTGAAATCTGTGGGAAATCCGAAACACCCCTGCTGCCTCCACCAAACAAAAGCCCATCGAAATGATGTTTGCCAAGAAGTCCAGAACTGCTGACCATAAGAACCTCGGGAAGCTTCTTGAAAAAGGACATCAGCTGCGAAATGATGCCTGAAACCAGATTATCAAGGCCTAGGAAAGACAAAAGAAGCATTATGACCAGAAACAGAAAGATCAGAAGATCAAGATTGGAGATCAAGTCTTAGTTTGGAGAAGCATGATTGAGACAAACTTTGCAGCCAAACTGGAACCAAAATGGGAAGAACCATACCTTGTACACAACATCAGAGGAACCAGCATCTATATAAGTAGCATGGATGGACAAATCTTGAGAACTCCAGTTCACATCAATTACCTCAAGATTTACCTACACAAACTATGACCCAGAGGATAGACCAGCGCCTCCAGACCCTAATCCTCAGCTCCTTTCAAGCCCTACCAATCCCCCTGCCTCTGTTCCACCAAACCCAAGGAACCCCAGTCTGTCAGATCCAAGAACATCTTGAGAATCTCACCATTGCTCAAAGATTGTTACAAATCCACCAGCTCCAGGCCTACTACTCTATTGGACAAACCCTACAAGGCCAAGCCTACCAAAGAAGCCCTGCTGGTCTTATCTGAAAAAGTGCTATAACTGCTGAACGAATTTATACTCTGTATAAATGAAATGTTGGAGCCCTTCTTCAAGCCCAGTTCTACCTCAATGACATCCAGAAGATGAATGCCACCACCTTTCAAAGCACTCTGCAACAAATAGAATTCCTATTCCCTGAAGAACAAGAAGATCAGCCAGACCCAGAGTTAGAATGGAGGGAACCAGATACAGAAGGAGATGATGGTATAGGTATAGATGCAGAAGGTGCCTATGCCTACTGGAATGATGACTGAAGGACAGTCTGGGACAGACCATCCTTTAGTGGGGGCTGCTGTAACAAGCCAAGAAAAATATACCACCTGAATTGAAGATGACGTGAACATTAACATAGCATAGTAATCAGTACAGCAACTATTGCTGCAGAAAAACTGTATAAATAACTCAGATAGCTGAATAGGGGAATGATCCATCCCCTGAGGGAACACTGTCCTGAAGGAACACTGTCCCCTGAAGGAACACTCTCCATAAATAAGCATTCTATACTTAGCCAGATAGCAACCAAGGTAGCAACCACAATGTATAAAATACCCCAGAGACAAGAGTGAATAAACCTCAGTCTGAAATTGAAACCAAAATCAAAAGACAAGTCTGCCTGCCAAAACACACTTAGGAGAAATACCTGCCAAAAGTCCCTTGGTCCTAAAGGAATTGGATTGCAACACTTAGGAGATATGCCTGCCAACGAGCCACTGTTAAAAGGAGATTGTGAGCAACTGGTACCTCATTTCCACTCCGGTCCACTTTCCAATACAAAGAAGTCCACCGATTTTGGTTCGCTTGCCAGATAAGGCCAGTTTAAGTCTGCTGATCCGCCACATACTGCCGATCCGCATTAGTTCAAGTCCGCCGTTTTCAAGTAAACCGCCAGTCTAAGTCTGCCGCTTAAGGAATAAGCTGCCATTTTCGAGTCCACATTCAAGTCTACGTTTTATCTGCCGATCTGCCAATCGCATCATTCATCCGCATCATTTAAGTCCACACCACTTGATCCGCCTCGACTGCTCAATCTGCACTATTCAATCCGATTGCCCGTCACATGAGCAACCTGCATCCAGAACCGGCACTCTTAAGGAAATCTGCCAGAAAAGGAACCCAATCACCGATTCCCAGAGAGCTATGCTTTTAAGGAAATCCACCAAATTTGCCGTACACAGGATCAGTCACACGAATTTATCCATCGCTCAAGAAGGAAATCCACTCACAGGAGACCGTCATACAGACCGTACCACCCAAGAATGTCACCAAATTAGGAAATCGCACATCTCCAGCTGTTGAATATTTTACCACTAAACACCAACACAAGGAACCTATACATATTATCTGAACATTTTGTTGCTTTTTGACAAAATAACTGGGGGCTCAAGCCAATCTACACAGCCACCCAAACTTGTAATTTGCCTCTATTGAGCCAGGCATGTTACAATAGCCTTGCTCATGTGCTTTCTTCATCACTTGATTCTTCCAGTGCTCAGAGATGACTAATTGCTGTCCTTTCTTGAGTATTTCTCCATCAGTTTCAAATTGTTTCCAGGTCTGATAAATAATTATTTTTGTCTATTCTTCCAGATGTGGGGGCATCTTTTGCTGCCAAGTAGCTGATGATACCATAGTACAGCTCCTTATTCATGATGATTGTATGGGGGTTGGGTTCTTCAGGGCATCTGTGAGAGGGCATCAGTATTGGCATTTGTTCTTCCAGGGTAGTGGGTAATTGTGGCATCATAGTCATGATCCATCAAGCATAGATTCCTTTTGGCTCGCTGGTGGTGAGCAACCAGATGAGTGCTGAGTGGTCTGTCTGGATAGTGAAGTGTCTTCCAGCCAAGTAGTATTAGAACTTTTCTACAGCCCAAATGACTGCAAGGCATTCTAGCTTATATGATTCATAGGATTGCTCAGCTCCACAGATTCCTCTGCTGAGATAGGCCACCACATATTCAGCACTATTCTTCTTCTGAGCAAGAATAGCTCCAAGTCCCATTGCACTGACATCTATCTGCAGGATGAATTCTTGAGTCCAGTCAGGTCTTCTCAGGATTGGAGCCTGGGTCAACCTGGTCTTAAGTTTTGTTGAAGGCTAGTTGCTGTTGTTGTGTCCACTGGAATTTGACCTCTTTTCTGAACAGATCATAAATGGGACTGGCAATGTGAGAGAATCTTCGAATGAATCTTTTGTAGTAAGATGTAAGACCCATAAAGACCTGAGCTTTGGTAATGCTGGTGGGTACTGGATATGCTGCTACTTCCTTGATCTTTGCAGGGTCAGTGTATATTCCTTCATGATTAATGATGTCTCCAAGGTATATAATTTCTTCTTCTCCGAATTTGTACTTCTTGGCCTTGATGTATAGACCATGTTTGTGAAGTCTTCTAAGGATTTCCTTGATATACTCTAGGTGTTCCTTGGCTCTTCAACTGAAGATAATTATATTATCCACATATACTATCATTCATTTTTCCATAATATCCTTGAAGATGCTGTTCATCATCTGCTGAAAGCTTGCTGTATCATTGCACATTCCAAAGGGTATGCGAAGATAGACATAGGTTCCATCTGGTGTAATGAAGGCTGATATTTTGCTGGCTTCAGATGTAAGGCCAATTTGATAGAATCCCAAGAATATATCCAGAATGGTGTAGAATCATGCTTCAATTCCCAGTATAATGAGGATGTTGCCAATATTGGGCAATGATTGTCTGTCTTTTTCTGTGATCTCATTGAGTCTTTGATAGTCTGTACAGAGCCTTGGTGCAAATTCTCCTTGTCAGCTTCCTTTCTTTGGTACTAGAACAATAGACAATGACCAAGGACTGCTGGCTTCTTTGATGATACCAGATTCCTCCATCTCCTTGATTTCCATTTTGAGCCATTCTCTATAAGCTGGTGGAATGGGGCAGGTCTTCTGATAGATTGGCTTTGCATCTCCTGTATTGACATCATGATAGAATAGGGGCTCCTTAGTCTTGAAGTCCTTGAAGTCTGTAGCCAGTATATTCTCAAATATATGCAAGAGGTCTGACAATTCTTTTCTGAGAGGAAAGTTTCTTCTGATTATATATGTGTATTTATCCTGGGTTTCTTCTATCTTGTGGTCTAATTCAGTAATCTTGGTTACTGCAAGGGCTCCTCTTTCTGTAGAGCTGAATCCAGCTCTTCCTCTGCTGGTTTGTCTGGTGTTTGCGACTTCCTTGATCCTTGGGTTAAGGACAGGTAGGATGAGCATCTGTGCTAGCCAATCCTTCTTCCTTACTTTGAATGGAATTTTTGGGTTGTGATTCCTTGCAAGAAGAAGAATTTCTCCCATATAGTCTGAATCAATGATTCCTTCTTCAATAGATATTTCTCTTTTTGCCAAGCTGCTTCTTGTCTTGAGGATTCCAATTTAGTTTGGCAAGATGGTTACTTCAATTCCTATTCCAAGAATAGTGGTGGTCTGTGGTTCAAGAATTGTGTGGGTGGTGGTAGATAGATCCATTCCAGCTGCATTCTCTATTTTATACTGAGGCATAACTGTATCAGAGTGGATTCTTCATATCTTGACTGTGATATCTTCTTCCTCATCATCACTATCATCCAACAGCTCTGGCAGTTGATCTTCAGATTCCTCCTGATTCCTCTTTGGCCTGTTGGTAATCTTCTTTACCTTGATGATGCAGGAATAGCAGCAATCCAAGTGTTGGGCACAGTACACTCTTTCACCATAGGGGCACCTTTCTTGTAGAGCATATCCATTTGCAATTCTTATGTACCATTCTTCATCTGTCAGCTGCTTACCTTTTCCTTTCCTTGTAGTGACCATATAGGCCTCTTCTTCTTGTTCTTCCTTCATCTCAGGGCAGACTCCTTTGTGGACATTGATGGGGATCCTGATCTTCTTTTCCTGATAGACAATCTGCATCTTCTGAGCACTGAGATCAATCATTGGCTTTATGAAGCTACTAATTGTCAATGAGGATATTATAGTTGATTGCATTGGTAATGATAATATCTACAGAGATAGTAGCTTCTCTGAACTTGATTGGGATATCCTGGATCTTTCTCAAGAATATTGCTTGGATTCCATCAGCTGTGACGAATACCAGTTTGGTTGCTTCTTCTATTTCTCAACCCAAGCAGTCTACTGCCTTTTTGGTAATAAGACATTCTCCGACTCCTATATCAATGATGGCTTTGAAGACTCAGTCTTTGATCTGACAGATGGCATAAGCTGATGTCTTTTGATTGTCTTCAATCTCTTTACTTGAGTCTTCTTGAGCATTGTTGGCTTCAATGATTCTCCAACCTTGATATTTTCCAATATCTGAGATTCTTGTTCTCATTTATTGTCTAAAGGTTGGGATTTCTGCCAGTTGACCAAAGATTGCATTGACCTTTTGGTCTTTAAGATCCTTGAAGATATTATACTTAAAAGTCTTGGTCTTGTACAGCTTCTGCTCCTTCTTTTCTTCACTTGATGGAGTGGTGTTCCAGATAATATCTTCTACTACTTGTTCCAACTCAGCATCTTGTTCCAGCTCTATGTCCTAGTCAGCATCACTGGGCTGTATTTCTTTTTTGATGGCTGCTTCTAATCTCTTTATTTGTGCTTGAGTCTTCTTTGGAGGCCTGCCTACCAGCTTCTTATAGAGGGTAGCTCAGTTGTCCTTCTTGCTTGAGGTGGCAGAATAAGCTTCCCATTCCTTCTGCTCTTCCTCTGATTCTCCAATTTCCTCAAAGGTGATGGTGTTTACCTGTTCTTGATTCCTAGCTGCATTACTTGGCTGAGCCTTGCATTTGCTCTCTGCTATGCATTCCAAGGCATAAACATTTGTAGCATATTACTGATTATCTTTCATTTGTAGCAGCAAACTTTTGTACTGGCTGCTTCTTGAACTCCTTGACTATATCACTCAGATTTGCAGTCATTTCTGCAAACTATTTGGCCAGTTCCTCCATCAGGTCAGTCTTCCTTTCTTGAGGTTGTGGTTGTTATTGTTGAGTATTCTTGTTGACTATAGCAGTTGGGACTATGTGGGTATTTCTTGATTCGATTTTTACTCCAGTTACTCTTTCCATTGTATGGCCTTGTGGGTGCCTGGCAGCCCAGTATCTTTGAGCATAGGTGACCTTCTGTACCAGGTCCAGTGCTATCAGAATGGATCAGATGGCTAAGGTGATTTCTTGGTAGATACCTTTCATAAAGATATTTTCGGCCACCTGGTCTTGAACTGCATCAGAGTAGTCAGCAAGGACTATTTGATGATGGATCCTTGTATAGAATGTGTTTGGGTCTTTGGTCATTCCTTAACAAATGGTATTCAATTGATCCTTGAGAGCTTATTTGATTTCATCAGTATAGTAGGTGTTTCAGAGCCAAGACTTCATGGCTAATAGTACTGCTGGGTCATTATCTTCTACATGGTTGACTGCAGTGAAAGCAGTTCTTGCTGGGCCTCAAAGGCTTACTGAGAGTAGAGCTACTTGTTGTACTGCAGTTAAGGTCCTAATAGCAGCATACTGCTCAAAATCATCAATGAAGGTGATGATTGATTCATTGGAGATATATCTATGGAATACAGGTGGTCTCATATCCATTCTGTCTGGTTGTATTGTGTGAGTTCTTGTAGAGGTTATTTATTGTTCATCTTGAAAGTGAGGAATTCATCTCGAATCACTAGCCAATGGACACCAAGTTGTAATGTAGTATATGCTAAACTTGGTAAGTATGTCAGATTTCTTTATCTTGAATTCTTGTCTTCTTGACTCCCAGAGTCAGTAGTTTGTAAGGCCAAATATGTCAAAGAGGTAATCATGAAGGTCCTTTATTGGTATACTTGTTCTTTATGCTAATACTTTTGATCTGAGGTTTATTCTCTCTAAGATACTGGGATATTTATAAAAGTTTACTAATTATAAGGTGGTTGAGTTACATAATTATTTTTTTTTTT
>RQIL01040236.1:0-16897 GCA_003951145.1 Jimgerdemannia lactiflua | reverse complement strand
TGGAGGCATTTGATGCATCCTCTGGCTTCTCCAGCAATGGCTCCGATTGTGATGGAGATAGTATCTTGTGCCCACACATTGTCTTCTGGTCTGTCTTCTACCATGTTGATTCTGGGCCTCAGTCTGGAGTCATTGTCATTTTTGGAATCCTCTTCTTCTTCTTCTTCTTCAGTGGTGGATTCTTCACTGCTGGCATATTCTTCTTAGATGGTCACCTTCTTCTTCTTCTTTGATGGCTTGAAGCTGGTGACTTTGACTCAGTACTTCTTTCCTCTATAGTCGAATTTGAGTACTTGTTGACCAATGTTGACATCTGCATTCATCTCCTTCATCCAATTGGTACCAAGGATCATGTCATAGGTGATAGCTTTGGTCGCAACTGCCTTGGAGATAGCAAACTGAATGTGTCCAAGGGTGATGGTGATGTCTCAGACTTCTCCCAGGGGTTGAGTTCGGGCTCCATCAGCTACTATGATGCTGAGGCTGGAGGGTCCATCAATGGGCCATTGAATGCTGTCCAGGAATTTCTTGGCAATGACATATGCAACTGCTCCTGTATCAATAAGGATTTTCACCTTCTGGCCTCCAATTTCTCCAAACAAGTAGGTGCTGACATGCCTTTCTGCAGCTTGTACCACTGGAGTTGCTGGTTCTTCTTGAGGAATGGGAACTCTTCCTGTGTAAGATCTAGTGGTTTACAGTAACTTGTTCCTTACTCCAGCAGGTATCAGTTGAAGGAACTGTAAGAGTGAGACTTCCATCTTGGCTTCTTGGATCTTCTTCCAGGCTTCATTGTAGATGTCCCAGAGCATGGTCTTTGGGATGTATTTCTTCTTGGACTTTGGAGTCTTGGTTTCGGATTCTGGTTCTTCTCCCATATCTTCATCAGTAGATTCTGGTAGAGGATCTTCTCCATTGATAGTGGCTCCAGGAATGAAGGGTGAAGGAGAGCGGGGAGGTGTATCAACCTGTCCCTCCTCATCTTCATCTTGAATAGTTCTCCTGCTTGTTCTTTTGGGAGGCTTTCCTACTGATCTGGGGTGGTCTACTGCTCTCTTCCTTTTTTCTGCTGAGTAGACTGTTTCTCCATATTCAACCTTAGTTGGATATAAGTCTAGATCACTGTATTCTTCACTGTCACTCTGCTCATAGTCTTCTACTGGATGAGCATCTGTCTTCTTGTTGTAGGTATCCTTTTGGTTTTGTGGTTCAGAGTTTCTTGAGCTGCCTTGGTTGTTGCATTCAGGGGCATAGTGTCCTTGCTGTCTACACTTATAGTATTGGATCTCTGCTCTATCTCTTGAAGGATAGTTTCGGCCATCAGAAGAGGAATAGTTCCTCTGGTAATCCCGATTTTTGCATAGAGGGTACCTTGGCTGATAGTTCCGATTTTCTTGAGGAGGATACCTTGACTGGAAATTCTGATTTTCACATGGAGGGTATCTTGGCTGATAGTTTTGATTTTTGTGTATAGAGAGCCTTTCAATCTGGCTAACCAGTCTGTCTACTTTCGAATTGAGATCTTGAATCTTATTCTTGTCCTTCTTCCATTCTTTGGTGGGTTTCTCTTCTTTTGATTCTCCTTGAAGGATTCCTTACAGGGCTTTGACCAAGAGGTCCTCCTTGTCTTCTTTTCGGTTGTCAGTCCAGGTGGTTTCTTGTTTTACATCAAAATATCCTTGGGCTGCATCTACTTGCTCTTCAGGCTTCCTGATGCCCAGGGTTCAGACATGTTGAGCAATGTTGGGTGGGATTCCATTCATGAAGATCATTAGACCAATGATGTCTTGATTGGTGGCATTAAATCTGGTAGCATGCATTCTCTTCTGAATTCTTATAAAGAATGCTCTTGGGGATTCTCCAAGGTTCACCTTCATTCCCATGATGGATTCTTGAGCTTTGTAGTGGGTTTTGTTTCCTGCATACTTTTCGATGATCCAGTGTTGCATGGCCTCATATTGTTCTTCTTCTGATCTTGCATTCTCCATGACATCTCCTAGGTCTGTGTCGACATTATTTGCAGTTCTGGTGAAGATGCCTTTGGTTGGTTCTCTCAGCTGTGCCTTGAAGACATTGATTCGTCTTTGGGTTGACAAGTCCCTCAGGGCTGCTATTCCTTCGATTGCATCTATAAATTCTCTTGGATCCTCCTCTGGGTATCCTGCAAATGTGGGTAGCATTGTGCCCATTTCGTCTTCACTGTCTTCTGATTCTGTTTTGATTTCTGGCTCTGATTCTGAGTTGTTGGCTGTTGATGGATATAAGCTTGAAGGTGCAAGGGATCTGGGAGATGGTGCCCTTCTCAGTACTATTCTGGAGAGCCTTGTGGGTTGGTTTCTTGGGATTGGAGTTACTGGTCTGGATAGATCAAGGAAGACTCTTGGAGGGAATCTTTCAAGATGGTTATTGAGGTCTTGGACAAGGTTGTCAAAGTCTTGGTTAGTGTTGTCTACTTTGTTTGGTATAATCTCATCAAAATCTCTGATTGATATATCTGCTGATGGTACTGGTGGAGGATTTCGTACAGTGCTGGCTTCTGCAAAGTCAGATCCTTCTGATGCTGAGTGGTACCCAATTCTAGAGGTAATTATGCTTCTTCCCATCCAAACACTTTGTAGAGCTGGGATTTCTTCTCCTATAGTAGCTGAAATTGGTGCTGTATCGAAGGTTGCAGTAGTGCTGGTCTCCAGGTTGAAGGTTGGGTTCTGTGAGCTAAAAAGTCATGATAATTCTTTTGAGAATATTCCCAGTTGAGCCCCCAACTGTAATGTGCCCAGCTCAATAGAGGCAAATTACAAGGTTGGGCAGCTGTATAGATTGGCTTGAGCCCCCAGTTACTTTGTCAAAAAGCAACAAAATGTTCAGGTATTATATAGATCTGGTACTGGTGTTGGTGCTGATACTGGTGTTTAGTGGTATAATATTCAACAGCTGGAGACTTTCTGCGAGCGATCGATTTCCTAATTTGGCGGCGTTCTTGGGTTGTGCGTGTGAGTGGATTTTCCTTCTGGAGCGGACCAATTTGTGTGACCCGACGATCTTGTGCGGCTAATTTGGCGGATGGACCAAATGCGGCGGGTTTCTTGTATGCTGCGGATTTCTGAATCTTTCCCAGTTGAGGGTGTGTCTGCGGATTTCCTTAATAGCGGGCTCTCTGGGGATTGGGCGATCAGTTTTCTTAAGCGCGTGGGTTTTCTGGATGCGGGTTGCTGGCGTGACGGCGATCGGGTTTCCTTAATCGACGCGGATTTCTTAGAGTGATGCGGGCGATCGGCAGAATGCGGCGGATCGGCGGACTTAATGTTGAACGATGCGGACGAACGATGCGGACTGGGACGAGGCGGATTTTGCGAAGCGCGGCAGATCGGCGGACAAAGATGTAGAACGATACGGATTTATTTGAACGATGCGGATCGGTACGTGGCGGATCGGTGGAAATGCGGCGGCTCGGCGGCGATCGTGACGGACTTTTCTCTTAAAAACGGCTAATATCCCAAATGGCGCGGATTTCTTAGAGACGGCGGGTCCTTAAGCTGACGGATTTCTTAAGCTGACGGTCTTCTTAGGCTGACGGTCTTCTTAGGCTGACGGTCTTCTTAGGCTGACGGTCTTCCTTAAATATGCGGGTTCTCTTAGATCGGATTCCTTATGCAGGTTCTCATAACGGCGATCTTGGATGCGGTTGACAGGCAGTTGGGTTTCTCTTGTTCAGGCAAGCGGGCCAAATGCGGTGGACTTCTGGGATGCGGGTTCTTCGAAATTCTCTCAGTTGAGGGTACGTGTGCGGATTTCGAATGAGACGGACAGGACGGTTCCGGCAGACTTCTGGAACGCTGATCCTGCGGATCAGCGGACAGAAACGTGGCGGACTTGAATGCGGATTCTTGAATGATGCGGACGAGCGAACGATGTAGACTTGAACGAGACGGACAGGACGGTTCCGGGAGGTGCGGATCCAAAAGGGCGGATCGGTTCTTCAGGCTTGGTCGGGCAAGCGTACCAAAAAGGGCGGATCGGTTCAAAAGGGGCGGATCGGTTCTTCAGCAAAAACGTGGGTCGGTTCTTCAGCAAAAACGTGGGTCGGTTCTTCAGCAAAAACGTGGGTTGGTTCTTCAGGCTTGTTCGGGCAAGCGTACCAAAAGGGCGGATCGGTTCAAAGGGGCGGATCGGTTCTTCAGGCTTGTTCGGGCAAGCGTACCAAGGACGTGGCAAATCGGTTCTTCAGGCTTGTTCGGGCAAGCGTACCAAGGACGTGGCAAATCGGTTCTTCAGGCTTGTTCGGGCAAGCGTACCAAGGACGTGGACTTTCTTGAAAACGGCGGCTTTTCCTAGCGGCGGACTTAAATGCGGACTTCTCTTCAGGCTTGATCTGGCAAGCATACCAAAAAAACGGACCGAAACAGGCGGCAAAGTTCTTCACTCGAACTTGGTGGCAAAACTGGGAAACAACGAACTTCATTGTATCGGAAAGTGGACTGGAGTTGAAATGAGGTACCAAGCTCACAATCTCCTAGAAGAGGCTCTAGAGTGGGTGTTTCTCCTAAGTGTTGCAATCCTTCTTGGACCAAGTGGCTCTGGGCAGGTGTATCCCTCAAAGTGTTCTCAGGCAGACTTGACTTTTGCTTTGGTTTCAATTTCAGACTGAGGTTTATTCACTCTTGTCTCTGGGGTATTTTATACATTGTGGTTGCTACTTGGTTGCTATCTGGCTAAGTATAGAGTGCTATTTATGGGATTATGGTCACTGTAAGGGGTTACGGTCACTGTAAGGGGTTACAGTCACTATAAGGGGTTCTTTCTACTTTAGCTATTTGAGTTATTTATACAGGTGGTAGTGCATTTGGGTAACTAAGTTGGGTAGCTATACTAGTGACTATTGTTCACATCATCTGGCTAAGTTATAATTCAGGTGGTACGTTTTTGGTTAATGTTCATTTCTGAATATCTTCCTACTATAGTAGGTGGCTAACTTATATGATAGTTATTCTAAAAAAGTTTTTTATATGTGGCTTGCTACAATACTTTTGATATACTATTTCATTATTTATTGGAGAAAACTCTTAAGGTAATAGCAATCAAGCAAAGTTCTGGTGAATATACTGATATAGGAGATGGTCTAGCATTCAAATGATAGTATTGCAAAAGTGGGATTGGTTTGAGACAGAGGGTTTTTGGGCCATTGAAGAGAGAGAGTATTGGTGAGGAGCAGAGATCAAGCAAGAAGACAGAAAGTGGAAGAGTAGTGAACTTTATAGTAGTAGTCAAGAATGGTGGGAGAGGAGAGAGTACTGAAGGATAAAAGACAGTGGAGAAGAGGAAGAAAAAGACTGGAAGTGCTGAAGGAGTACTGTTTGAGAGAAGAAAAAAGGGAGCTGGAGAGAGTGTGACTAGTATAGAGGCTGGGACTGCTGATGGTAGTGTAATAGTCAATTTGGAAAAAAAAAAATCCAGATGTAATTACTGATAGTAGCAAGAGGAGCCAGGGGAGATTGGGACTAGTGTACAGGAGTGATCTGTCAGATAGTGTAATGGGTCTGGTAGTAGTTCTGTTACTTAAGAAGTTGATCTCTGAATTCATAGTTATAGTGAGCTTCTAGAGTCTGACAGTGATAACAAAGATAGTCTTGGGGCTGCTGAGTAAGCAGCTGGCAGATGTGGTATTGGTGAAGTTCCTGAAGGGGCTAGAGGAGATTGAAGTCAGGTTTGTAGAGAAGAAATACCTAATGGATACCTTGTCAAAGAGAGTCATAATGGGTGAAGTTATAGTGCTAATATCAAGATATCTATGCTGGGACTCCAGGATGGTGCACTTAGTGGTCAAGGGGGTCCCTACAGTATTGGTAGAGGAGACAAGAGGATAAATTAGAGTAGTGATAAAGGAGTATAGAGATGTAGTTGATATTGGTTTTCAGATGTGGGAGGGGATAATATTCAGAACAGGAGATATCAAGGTGAGGCTGAGGAGTGGCTGAGAGAGAGGTAACTGGAAAGATGAGGGACTGGCCAAAGGTACTAAAGTGAGATCTAGTTGAATATAAGGTTTTAAGGATAAAGAGAACTAAGGAGGAGGAAGAGGATCTGTTGATGGTACTGTGGGAGTTGGAAGATACTATAGAGTAGAGGATAAAGGCCTGAGAGGTCTTTAAGAATGTGATAGTGGTGAAGAAGATGAGTAGAAGAAAGGTATGAGTGAATAAAAAGACTTGGGAGAGGGAGCAGAAAAGATACATGTATATATAGAAGAAATTACTAGAGAGTTTTAAGAAAAAGTCAGGTATAGAGATGGTGCCACTGTCTGGATTTATAGGTGGCCTAGAAACTTCATAGTATGCTCTCCAGTACAAGAAGATTATTAGAGAGAATAAGCCTGGGCTTTTCATTGGTTTAGATGAGAAAAAGAGTAACTAGGCTGAGAAAGTGGAAGCCTTGGATAGCAGACTAGTACTAAGGACTGAGAGGGGGGATATTGTGATAAAGGGGACCCAAAGTGTGAGGTTTAGGGTTCCAGATGCTGAGCTTGGAGGGGTGATAGTTGGGATGGCTGGGGAATAGTCTAATAAAGATGTGGAGGGGGGGGGTGCTGAGAACACTAGTGGGCCTGGAGAGGGTAGAAGGCCCATGATCCTGAGTATTAGTTATATTGGGGGGGGCAGGGTGGATGCTGGCAATATTCAATGACCTAGTAGCAGATGAACTGGCAGAGGTAGACTTTTGCATTCTGGGGGAGGAGAAATGGCAGAATATTCTAGCTGGAGAGGACATAGTGGATAAGTTGTTATCAGAAGTACTAGTGATCATACTGGAAGAGAAGGGTTATGAGATGGATACCAGAAGGGAAGCCAAGTTGAGAGAGATAGTAGAGTGGGCTATAGAAGAATGCTGAGTGATAAAAGATAGAACTGAGCTATGGAGATCAGTCTGTGAGGACTACAGGGAAGAAGTAGAGAAAAAAGATGATGAGACTGATCAGGAGATTATAGCTATACTGGAAAAGAAAGAAACTAGAGAGAATGAGATGGAAGCTGAATGTCTCTTAGACCTGTCTAGGATGAATATCAAGCTGGAATTCTGAATAAGCTGGGAAAGTTATATTACCTATATATAATATTCCTTATGAATAGTACAACTAACATTTTATCTTTGAATATCAATAAGCTATAGAGTGTGAAGTAATATTGGAACATTTTTGAATAGCTATGAGAGATGGAGGCTGATATTTTTCTTCTGTAGTATGTGAGATATGAGAAGGAGGTGGATAAGCTAAATTAGACTAAAAAATGGAGAAAGGTGACTAAATGGTATGGAAAGGTTGAGATCCTGATTCATAAGAGTAAAGTAGAGTTGGTGGACATTGGGAAATAAAGTAAATGTCTTTTGTAGAGAATGTGGAGGAGGCCAGGGTGGGACTTAATGATAGTTGACTTTTATTATTATCCAGTAGTCTGTGGTAAGAGGGTGGAATGGTTAGAAGATTTGCTAGAGAATAGATTGCTTATAGAGGCTAGGGTGGATATTCTGAGAGATAACTTCAATATGATATAGGATACCTCTCTGGATTAGTCTGATGAGGAAGTGGGAGTATTGGCCATAGTAATGGGCTAAACAGGTGGGAGGAGATTAAGAGACTGAGTACTTTAGGAGATGTGGGAAGAGTCAAGTAGAGAGTGGCTAAGGTCTTCATATATTGGATTAATGAACTAAGAACAAGAATTGATTGAGTACTATTGGCTAACTACTGGTGAGAGGATGTTTGGCAGGAACTTGAAGTAGTCTAGTGCCCCTGATCAGACCATTGGGGGGTGCTGGGGCAGGGAAATTTTGGAGAAAGTAGGAATGGGCCTGGATATTGATAGCTTAACTGTACTCTGTTGAAGGATGGGGACTTGTGGAAGAGATAGAAGGGGGACTAGTATTGCTAGGTGGAGGGAGAAGAGGGCCCTAGTGAGGATATGGTAGATGAAGTTGAAGGAGGTGGCAAAAATATACTGGGGTGAGGCTGGGAGGCAGAGAGGTAGGCTATAGAAGAAGAAGGGGCTGTGGACTTCTCACTGTATAGAATAACTGCTACTGCAGTAGTTAGACATAAAGAGACTAGTGGAGGAGAAAAAGAAGAACTGGTGAATAATGAGAACAAGAATAGAGATTGAGAAACTGAAAAGAGTGTGGAGGATGGAGGAGGAGAGTTATGTATAGAGAATGGTGGTAAGGCTTAGGTGGCAGAGGCTAGAGGAAGGAGAGAGACTTACTAAGTATCTTTCTAGACTACTGGGGGTAAGGAGGGTGAGGCAGTAGTGGAAAGAGATTATTAGAGAGAATGACCACTTAGTGACTGGGGTCCAGGGAGTTCTTAGGGAGCTTAAGAATTGGTGGGTATAATATTTTAGCATAGTTTATTTCTTTTCTTTATCTTTCTAGTACTTTCTATAACCTTCCAGTATCTTCTGAATGATTAGAAATCCTTTCTTGGTACTAAGCCACAGCTAGAACATTCTTATTACTTCTATTCCAGTCTTAGCTAGTTACAGAACTTCATGGAATATTGTGGATCTTTATTTGTCATCATTGCCAAGAACCTTCCTCTTGACATTTCCATTGATTTCTCAGATCCTTCTGGATCCTTCTTTCAGATCTTGTATAAATATCCTCTCTGTTCTCATGAATAAAGCTCAGAATATTTTCTTCCAGAAACTACAAGATCTTCCTGAACTCTTAGTAACTCTTTAAGCTATTTTGAATATCTAGAATTTAGTCACTTCCTTATTTAAGAAACCAAAACCATTACACTTGGTAGCAGTGGTTAAGTTACATCTTGCCTAAACAAGAAACCTCTCAAGAACCCATCTTAACACTATGTCCATGGATGCCAATGACTAGAGCAATACTTCTTATAACAACTATATCCTACAGAACACACCCTACATTTAGCAAGAAGAAGAGAAGGAACAGTAAATTCCCACTCAGTTATCTGGGACTCTAGAAAGCCTCTTGTACACTGCACTGGCTCAAATTTCCCAACTTCAAGAACACCTGGACAAGAAGGAGGGCAAAGCTCCTGCATAGTTTACATCTGCACCTATAATGATATCTCTAACAGCAGTCACCATCAAGTCTCAGAAGCCTGATATCTTTGATGGCCAAAGAGAAGGACTGTCCACCAATACTTGGCTTTTCCAATTGGAGTAATATGGAGAACTGATCAATTTGAAAGATGCAGTACTAGTCCAATTTGCCACCACACTCCTCTGAGAGAATACTACAATCTGGTGGCAAAATCATGTCCAGAACACAAGATTTTCTGGCTGAATCAAGGTCTGGGGTGAATTCTTAGATGCTATTAAGGGTCAATTCAAACCTGTCAATAGCACCAAGGTTGCGTGAGACTGCCTGGCAAATGTCAAACAACTCAAGTCTGTGCAAGCATACAATGTACAATTTCTGTCAATTCTACTAGAGCTATCTCATATTACTGAAGACAAGAAGATTGACAAGTACATCTGAGGTCTCAAAGAACAAACCCAAGTTTATATTGAACTAGAAGAACCTCAAGACCTAGATATAGTAATGAAAATTGCTAATAAGTTTGATATCATTATCTATGGCAACTGCTTCAAGCAGAAGAGACTGACATTCAATAATAACTATAGAAGGGAGGAAACCAAAGTCAGAACTGTTGGACCTGCTCTTATGGACCTAGACATCATCAATAAAAACAAGAAGAACAAGCTTACATCTGAGGAAAAGGAGTGTCTCAAGAAGGCTGGAGCCTGCATCTTTTGCTGACAGCCTGGCTACATTGCTATAAAATGTCCCAAGAAGACTACTAAATCCAAGAGGATCCTGGTCCTATCCAAAGACACTTAAGGTCAATCAGTCAAACAAGAAGTTGTATTCAATTTCATATGAGTCAACCTTAAGACCCAGATTCCTCAACCACAGTCAGAAGAAGCCATTGGTTTAGACCTTTAATCCATACAACAAGTTACTATTCCTGCCCATAAAAAAAGGCTCATTCCAACTGGCCTAGCAGTCAAAATACCCAAGAAATATTATACAAGAATTGTGTCAAGATCTGGTCTCAGTATCAAGTACTCACTGGATATTGGTGCTAGAGTCATTGACCCTGACTTTCAAGAAGAAATGCAAGTCCTACTAGTCAATCATAAGGACCAATCTTATACTGTCAATGAAGGCAACAGAATTGCACAGCTCATTCTGGAGTGAGCCACTCTGCCTACTATCAAGAAAGTCACTAAGTTGTCTTTAACCAAGTAAGATCAGAAAGGCTTTAGCAGTACTGATTAAGTTGCTAGCATAGCTGAGAACTGAGCCAACTCAATGCTCATCTTCAAAGGTCTAGTCAAAGGTCAAGAACTAGATATTCTCATAGATAGTGGAGCTGTTAGAAACTTCATCAACAAGAATCTTATCAATAAGCTCAAGATTCTCACCAAGCCAGCCAGCAAGAATGGTAGAGTTGTCACTACTGATGGCACCACTCTATCAATTGACTCAATTGCTGCCAAACTTCCCCTGAAGATTCAGAAGTATTGGGAATATCTAGATTTTAAAGTGGCACCCCTAGGAGATCATGACCTAATCCTAGGCAAGTCCTGGCTGATGTGATATAATCCATATATTAATTGGACCAAGAATGAAGTTACCCTGATTCAAGATGGAGCCAATATTACAATCAAGCCAGATAAGACTTAGATGAAAACTCCAATTACCACTCTTTTGGCAATCTAGTTCAAGAAGGCCCTCAAGAAAGCTATCTGTGCCTTTGTTGCACTGATCCAACTCAAGAAAGAAGACAAGAAGCTATCAATCAGCAAAAGTATCAAGCTATTACTAAACAAGTACAAGGATATCTTCTCAGACAAGCTACCTGGCCTACTACCATCAAGAGACCATGACCATGAAATCAAGCTGATGCCAGATGCAGCCATTCCTAAGAAGAAGATATACTATATATCACTACTTGAAATTGAAGCAGTCAAGAAAGAACTCAATGAACTTATTGAGCAAGGAGCTATTCAGCCAAACAAGTTACCCTTTGGCTCCCCAGTCTTGTTTGTCAAGAAGAAGAATGACATCTTACAAATGTGTATAGACTACCATACACTCAACAAGATTACTGTCAAGAATTATTACCCACTATCACTCATCAATTAAATCTTTGATGCCCTCAAGAATGCCAAATACTTCACCAAGATTGACCTTACCTCTGGGTATCACCAGATTCGCATCAAACCAGAAGACATACTCAAGACAGCATTTATGACACCATTTGGGCTATACAAATTTCTAGTTATAGCCTTTAGTCTCACCAATGTACCAGTAACCTTCCAAAATCTCATAGAGACTATTTTTAAGGATCAGCTCTATATCTTTGTACTCATGTACATTGATGACATCCTGATCTTCAGTGGCACTGAAGAAGAATATCTCAAACATATTGAATAAGTCCTCAAGATCCTCCACAAATACAAGCTTTATATAAAGCTCAAGAAGTATGAGTTCTTCAAAGATCAAGTTGAATATCTTGGACACATTATATCAGCCAAAGGAATTCAAGTAGACCCAAGGAAAATACAAGCCATTGAACAGTGGCCTGTACCAGCAAGTCTCACCAAACTTAGGTCCTTCCTTGGTCTGGCTGAATACTACCACCAATTTGTTAAGAACTTCTCTGGTATAGCAGAATCTTTGACAAACCTCCTATAAAAGAAACTCAACTCTGACCACTATGTTCCCTATATCTGGGACACCTTCTGTCAACAAGCCTTTCAAGAACTCAAGAACTGCCTGACCCATACACCTGTCCTTAGAAATATGGACCTGAACTTGAAGTTTATATCACTACTGATACATCCAACTTTACAATTAGTACAGTCATCTTCCAAGATGATGAATAAGAATACAGACCCATTGCATTCGAGTCAAGGAAACTGTCTCTGGCAGAACAAAAGCTAGCCACTTACAAAAAGAAACTTCTGGCAATCATTCATGTCCTCAAGACCTGGTGATACTACTTAGAAGAGGTTAAGTTCAATATAATTATAGATCACAGGTTCCTTCAGTATATCAATACTCAACTAACTCTTTCCTGTCAATAAGCCAAGTAGAGTCAGTTACTTCAGACCTTTACCTTGAACATTATCTACAAGTCTGGCAAAACCCTAGTTGTACCAGATGTACTCTCAAGAAGGCCTGACCTTATGGCTATTTTACAAGTCACTGTAGCACCTGAATTCCTCAATCAGATCAAGACAGTATACAAATAAGACTCTCTGGTTCTACAAAAGGACACCAAGGAATTCAAGAAAAAGTACACCTTCAAGAACAACCTCATGTACTATCAAGATAAGATCTATATTCCTACCAATCCTGAACTATGATACAAGATTCTTTATGAACATTATGACTTCCCACTAGCTGGTCACCTTGGAACTGAGAAGACCATCAAGAACATTCAACAAGACTACTACTGGCTAAACATGCTCAAGGAAATCAAAAAGTATGTTCAAAGCTGTGACCTTTGCCAAAGAAACAAGTTAAGCAATCAAACACCTGCTGGTCTTCTACAACTATTGCTAATTCTGATCAAGAAGTTCAAGCAAGTTACAATGGACTTCATTGTATAACTCTCATGAACCAAATCAGGCTATGATGCCATCATTATATTTGTAGACTACCTGACCAAGATCACAATCACTGAGTCAACCACAACTAATGCCACTGCCCCTTAAATTGCTAGAATCTTCTTCAAGTCTATCTTCTACTAATATGAACTTCTCTGAGTAATTGTCAGTAACTGTGACTCCAAATTCACAAGTCACTTCTGGCAAGCACTCTTCAAGACTCTTGGAACTCAAATTACTATATTTACTGTCTTTCACTCTTAAACAGATGGATAAACTGAGCAAATAAACAGAATATTTAAACAAATGCTCAGAAACTATATGTCTTATGAGCAAGATGATTGGGACCACTACCTGACCTATGCCAAGTTCACCTACAATAATACAGTCCAATCATCTACTAGTCTTTTCCCTTTTCAGTTACTACATAGTTAAAACCCTGAGACCCTACAAGTCTAGTCTCATTTCAGCAATCTAGTCACACACAAGTCTCCACTGCCCAGAATTTTATCAGCAAAATGGATTTCCTTCTCAAGATTATGGCCATAAACCTGCAGAAAGCTCAGCAACATCAAGCTAAATATGCAGACAAGAAATGCCATGATGTCACCTATACTATTGGAGATATAGTTCTACTTAAAGCCAACAACATCAAGGCTCAATCTCAAGTCAACCACCAGTTAGCCAAATTCCAACCCAAGTACCTTGGACTCTTTGAGATTACAAAGTAAGTCTCTATCTACTTTTACTGTCTCAGTCTACTATCAACTATATGAATATATCCAGTATTTCATATATTACAACTCAAGGCCTGGAACCAGTCACCTCCTTACCCTGGCTGAATTCTGATGCCCTCAGTACCAGTTATGGTTGAAGACTACATTGAGTATGAAGTCAAGAAAATCTTAGACAAATAAGTCTGATACTATCATACAGAATACCTAGTCAAGTAGATGGGCTACTCTGAATATGATACTATCTGAGAACCTACTGCCAATCTTAAGAACTCCCAAGACCTCATTCAAGAGTTCAAGCAAAAAGAAGCTCATTAACTGTCTGTGAGATTCTCTCCTTAGATAGTAGATGATATACTGTACTGATCAGATATATTACACATTGGGGCACTCTAAGGGATATAGCATCAGCAATAAAATTCACAGAAGAACTCTGTAAACCCTATAACTAATGAGGTTCGAACCAGTTCTCATCTGATCAAGATGATACTTTGGCCCTTGTCTTATATAAGGATGGCCAGTCCTTGTCAATGAGCCAATATATTTTATTTGTCTTTTTTTTTTGTTTTATTTTCTTATATTATCTTCTGAATTCAATGAAGATATTGATTCTTAAGGAGAGGGAGATGTAACATTTTAGTGTAGTTTATTTCTTTTCTTTGTCTTTCTAGTACTTTCTGTAACCTTCCAGTATCTTCTGAATGATTAGAAATCCTTTCTTGGTACTAAGCCATAGCTAGAATATTCTTGTTACTTCTGTTCTAGTCTTAGCTAGTCACAGAACTTCATAGAACATTATAGATCTTTATTTATCATCATTGCTGAGAACCTTCCTCTTGGCATTTCCATTGATTTCTCAGATCCTTCTGGATCCTTCTTTCAGATCTTATATAAATATTCTCTCTGTTCTTATGAATAAAGCTCAGAATATTTTCTCCCAGAAACATAAAATCTTTCTGAACTCTTAGTAACTCTTCGAGCTACTTTGAATATCTAGAATTTAGTTGCTTCCTCATTTAAGAAACCAGAACCATTACAGTGGGGGAAACTGTGGAGTAAGAAAGAGAGAGGTGAGGACAGTAAGATCATTGCTGAGTATTTGGAGGATTGGTGTCCTCCAAAGGTAGAGGGGCTGGAGGAGCTAATAAGACTGATAAGAGGAGAGAAGATATTATATATCCTGATAGCTACAAAGTTGGGGACAGCTCTTGGGAAAGATGGACTACTCTGGGACTTCTGGAAGAGGATGGTAAGGATAGAGGAGATACTCTATGAGATGAGGGATATATATAATGAGATGGTCAAGTCCAGATTTTGGCTGAGCAGTCAGAAGTTGGGATTAGTAGTACTACTTTATAAAGATAAGGTACAAAGAGAGAACTGGAAGAACTGGAGACTAATTATACTTCTGGATATGAATAGAAAGTTAGTCATAAAGGTGCTGATGGCAAGACTGTAGGTGGTGGCACAATAGGTTCTAGAAGAAGAGCAGAGAGAATTTATTAGTGGGCAGCTAATTAGAGAAGATATAACCTAGGTATATGGTATTATAGAAGGGACTAGGGCTGCTGGGGTAGATGGCTGACTAGTTTTCTTAAACTAGGAGAAAGCTTATGACAGAGTGTAGCAAGTCTGGTTGGGGAAGGTGCTGGAGAGAATTGGGCTTCCTGGGGGTTTGGAGAGTTCCATTATTTGCCTCTTAGAGAGAAGTTAGGCAGCAATCATAGTGAATGAATATAGGAAAGTTGCTCTCCTGCTTAGGCATAGGGTATTACAGAGAGATCCCCTATCACCTATCTTATATATACTGTCTTTGGAACCACTATTGGATAGAATTAGATAGAAAATCAAAGAGCTAACTGTGCTGGATGTAAATTGAAAAGTGGGAGCCTTTGCAGATAATATAGTAATGGGTCTGGGTACTACTGAGGATATGAGAGAGCTCAAGAAGACCTTGAGTTAATATAAAAGGTACTCTGGATAAAAGCTGAACTAACATAAGTATGAAATAATAGTCTTGGAAAATAGATTGGTTAGAGGAAATATTATTAGTACTATTGTCTCCTCTAGAGAGACAGTATAGTATTTGGGGATTTTTCTCTCAGTATATAAGTCAGTACTACCTAAGACCTGGTGGGAGACCAAGGTGGGGGTATGAGGAGATATACTAAGAAGCTAGAGAGAGTAGTATATCTCTCTGGCTAGTAGGGTGACTACACTGAATATTTACTAGATACTGAAGCTGTGGTACCTAGCATACCACTTGGACTTTTCAGCATAAGTAGTCAAAAGGCTATTGAAGCTGATAAGAGAGTAGATTTGGGCAGGCTGTAGAAGTCAGATTAAGTGAGAGAACTTGGCAATACCAGTGAAGAGGGGGGCCTGAGACTGGTTGATTTTTCTAAATGACTGCATGCCTTTATACCTAGTGGTTAAAGAGAGCAGTAGTGCTGAAAGAGAGTGGCTGAATCCCACTAATGCAGAAGGTGTGGAAGGTGAGGTATATCTCCTGGGGGTTATCTGGAGATCTACTGGCATTGGTAGAGGAAGGGAGTAGTAGAAGACTCTGATATAGAGAATTCTGGTATAGAGTGGCTGAGAGAGTACATAGAATTGACATTAGATAGAAAGGCCATATTAAGGCTGAGTAGTAGAATACAGAGATGTGGCAGTAGTATAGGCTACTACTGGAGGAAGTATCAGTAATAGACTTTAACTTGGGGGCTGGGGTAGAAAGTCAGTATGGAATGAGATAGAACCTATGGCTGGAGGGTTGGCAATATATAGGGATTGGAGAAGAGTAGGACTAGAGAGAACTGTAGATCTGGAAGATAAAAATGAAGAAGTGGATGCTCTCCAAATTCTAAATAGTCTGATAGAGGGTATTATAGTGAAATATTATGTTGAACTTTAGATTGGGGCATTTGGTACCAGAAGATATCTTTGAGTATAAGAAATACTTGAGAGTAGGGCAGGAGAGAGAGGTGGTATAGACTCTAGAATATTGACTTAGAAAGTATGAAATACTGGATGACTTCTGGGAGATAATAGGAAAATAAATGAGAGGGGATTTATAGGAGTCATGGGGCTGATTACTGAGAGATATTGAAGAGATATATGTTGGGAGGAATTGATGATAAGTAGCTGATACTGAGATAGATATTGACAGTCTAAGTAGAGCTTGTAAGTCATTAATAGATAGTTTTTGAAGAGAGCAGATTAATAATAAAAGAGGAAAAGGAGGTAAAATGGGAGAGACTATTGGTGGATATATTATCAGATTGGTAGAAAGAGTAGGACCTATGAGGAAATCACTATAGAAAGTTGGTGGAGACCATCTGTAACAAGAGTAGGAGAAGATATGTATTTTGGAGGAAAGATTATATTTGCAAGGATTGAGAGGAGAGAGTGGGTGAGTGAGAATGTGGAATAAAGTAGAGATAGGGAGAAGCTACTGGTGTAATATGGAGACATCATCAATGTTATAGATAGTTAATAAATGGGGCTGCAGCCTATAGAAAA
>RQIL01040225.1:0-16908 GCA_003951145.1 Jimgerdemannia lactiflua | reverse complement strand
ATATATAAAATAATTCAATCTTTGTTTATATAATATTCTACAAAGCAATTATATTACTTATTGATGCATAGTATGATATTACAAAACTTATAGGTGATGTTACTTTAAGATAGATTCTATATATTGATTTTAATATAATCTATCTTCCCTAGATAATGATATCAGATGCATATCTCATATCTTTCTTAATATTTTGAAAAATGGTTATTAGGGGTAAGTTGAGTAGGATCTAAATTATGAGATTTAGTAATGCATTGTTTTCTTAATAGTGAATCTGGTATCATCATCAATTCTTCTTATATATCTTTGTATATCTTTTATTATATTTCATTTTCTTATTCTTTTTCATATGTAAGCTTTATAAGGTCCTAAGCTAAATTAAGCTAAAAGTTAATCTGAGACATTATTGATTTGGCAGCTGTTTGATATATTAGGTATAAATTGATGATTGTAGTATTTAATAATTAAAAGAAAATCAGTATCTAAGTCCAAATAGCTATAATTTATATATTATAATATCCACAACATTAGTCAGTAATGTCAATCTCTCCCATATGATAATTGTAATTATTAATAATCTTTGGAATTACTAGATCCTTTTTTGTATCATTTTTTCAGATTTCTTGAACTTATAATATTATTAATAATGGGTCTTGGATGGCACCAAGTGTGCATGATATTCTATTCAGCTCCAATAAGTTCATAAATAGTCATTAGTATAGTGACTATATCATTATCTATCTATATCAATATTAGAATGTTGTTAACAATTATATCTGAGGTTGTATTTCAATCATGTATTAGTTTTTTACTGATCTTAAGTAGTTTTGAAAACTGTTTTGACCTCTGTCTAACTATTCTATATGCTCTAATTTCCTTTAATCATAGATATTTGAATAATACAATACTGGAAAAGTAGTTATCTATATAGATATCAAATGTCTAAATATTGAATGGCAACTATTCAATAAGGTGAATTATAGAAGATACTGTTTTACCAAGCCCCTTAATCCACTTGACTTCTCTATTATTAATAGTGTACAAAGTTAGAAGAAATGTCTATATAATGTGATGTATGGTATGAAATAGAAACAAGAATCAGAGGAATAGACATTTGATCATAGTACTGATTTCTGATTTAGTATAGTGTAGAAATTACCTTTACTGCACACACTGCATCTAAAATATTATCAGTGAAACTTTTGTTACTTTCATGAATTTCAGATAGAATTTTACATGAGATTCTACCTGGGAACTTCATATAAAAAAGACTTAATACTTAGCCACATATTTAGTAGCAGAATTAGTGCATAAATCTGTATAAATAACCCAATATTTTATAGTGAATAAAGCTTAGTCAGTTTAGTTTGATTCTTTACATATTCTTTCCCCCTTCCAAAATCCTTCCAACAAATCAAGGTCCACACTCTCTATGTTACAATAACTATAATTACATAGTATAAAAATTTTAAAGCCTTCATTGATTAATTTATATTTTAATTAGTATATATCTCTGCTATGGTCTGAAAATTATACCATTATCTCATTAATAGATATATTAAAACTTGAGAGATAGATAGATTGAAAAGTTTTTTAAATGTGAGAAAATAGCAGTTTAAGCTTTACATAATAGTTGTTATTATGAACACTATGCAGAAAGATATAGAGAAATCATTTGATTTATTGAAACTAAAGATAGAACATATATTCAAGTATTTTATATACTAGTTTTTAACTGTCATTATTCCAATACCAGTCTAGATCTCTGCCTATATGGAAGATGCCAAAGTAGATACAAATTGTGATGAATATAATAAGTTCTAATACTATTAGATTCTTTTATATTCTGCTAGTCTCTCCAGTATCCTTAACTATAGCATAGTAATTTATATAGATAATAATGGTTTTCAGCATTATATTAAGATAGAAGAGGTGAAAAACATTAATAATAGATGGGTTTTCACTAAGATGATCAAAAACAGTAGTATATTTTGAGAGAAAAGGTTTTGTATATTCAAGATATATAAAGATAGAAATGGCAGATAAGGCTTTCTTTTCATTCTTCTGTTTTCTTTTTTCTTTACTAGATTTACCAGACTGCTTACCATTATCAATTTCAGTAATCAGTACTATCAATTTATTTTTGCTCTTCTTTAGTTTTCTCCTCTTTCATTTGATAGTTTTATTGATATTGGGCATCATCTATTTCTTCTTTCTTTTGCTGGAAGACTTGCTGATAGATTCTTTATTATATTTGTCAATAGATTTATTATTATAATCATTGTCAATATCTCCAAAGTTATTATTAGTTTTATTATTGATTTTGTTATATTGGGATATATGTGAGATAATAAAGATTATAAGATAAGTGAGCATTCATTCTCTTTATTAGTCATTATATTCTTGTTTGTTGCTTTCTTATTCTCTTTGTTTGATTCATGGTAATGTGTAGCTCAATTTTTTTTAGTAATCATTAATATATAGCTTATTTTTATAATATATGGCTAATGCTCCCAATAAATCGAATTGAGGTCCAATTCAATTTGAGGTCCAATTTAAACTCTATTTTTTGAAATTCAATAACTCAACGAATACATATCCAAATTCAATGACCTTTAGCTTGTTAGATTCCTCTTATATAGGAGAATCTAATAAGCTAAAGATCATTAAATTTAGATGTATATTCATTGAGTTATTATATTTCAAAAAATAGGTTTTGAATTGGACCCTCAATTTAATTTGATTCATTTATGAGCACTATGTGTGGCTCATTTTTTGCAATATATAGTTTGTTTTTATAACACATACTCATTTTTTTCCTTATTAGGCAATAACATACAGAAATGATCCATGGTATTACTAAAGAGTCTTTTATCTAAAAGAGTGATAAGTCTTGTACTTGCTCATTCTTCTATATCTATATATGGTTTATTTTTAGTATTGATAGAGTTTCAGTACAATACTTTATATAATAAATTTATTAGTAATAGCATTATAAGAGATCTGAGATTTCTCAAGTAATAACTACTTTTATTAATATTGGGATCTTACAAAAAATCACATTATTGATAAATAGTATATATTTAATTGATGATATAAATTACATATATTATATCCTAAGCTACTAAGCTATATATATACTGTGACATCTACAATTGACCATGTCTGAATTCAGAGTACTCTGTGACTGCTAGGATCAGACGACATTATGGCATGATAATCTATAACCAGCCTAAACTGTCAAGCGATTGCACCAAAAGAAGACAAGATAATCCAAGCCGAAGTGAAGACCACATTATTTAAAGGACCTGGCCTCAGCCTCAAGAACTGCCACCAAAGAATAAGTACTCTACACACAATGCCTCTCACCTGCCATTCCAATCAGACTTCTCGCCACTCTATCCCTTTGTCAAGTTTCAAGACCATTGTCCTCAATGCCATTAAGCAGGCTATCTGGTGCTCAGATATCTCGGACCACCTGAACTTCTATACCGAAGACCTTGGACACTTTATCAACTACTGGTACATCATGGCCCAGCAGCTCAAGGATACCACTGAATGGATGACCCTCTGGCATGACTACGAAATTGGTCACTGTCTCCGCAATGAAACCCAAGAAGATGACTGAGAAAGCCTTGCTGCTGAACTGTTAACCACCAGCCGGCTTATCAAAAGAGCCCTCCGAGTCCATCAAATCTTCTGCCATATCCCCTGGGCCATCACATACTTACAAGGAGTAACTGTTAAGAATATTGTCTGTCTTACCACTGAAGAAGCCAATTGGGTAGAATCTGAAGTAGCTGATTACATTGGAAGCAACCGCATTGCCATGGGAAGCCAAGACACCAAACCCACCCTGCTAGGTTTCCATACTACCCCCCTCCAAGACAACTACCAAGGTCACCTCATGAGCCTCATGGAGATATTTGAAGGACCACTCATTACCATAGAAGTATCTGCCGGAGCCACACCCACTACCCACTACTCTGTTAACCTCAATTCACACCACATCATTTGGGAGCCAAACCAAGAAGAGGCTCAAGAAGTCCCTATCTTTGAAGAGGAGGAGGTTGAAGAACCCCAAGACCCTACCCCCAAAGCAGCCCCATCTGACACCGAAACAGATGAGTCCTCAGAAGAAGAAGAAGAGCAGCAGAGAGTTTACCAATCCTCTGTCTGCATCCAAGCTGTCCAAGGATTGGAGAATGTCATTGAAGATGATTGGCCACTATTCTATCCCCTCACCTCTTGGCCAGCACTTCCTCCTTTCGAAGAGTGGAATGACAAAGTCACAATCCAGCAAGATGATTTATTTGCCACTGATGAAGGGTACTATACCCTTTAAAGTACAGATCAGCACCTTCTTATTACTTACAAATATTATAGTTCAACTGTATACAGATGACCACTCTCATGTCAGCAAGTCATTCAACTGCATTCGGCGATGTCCTTTGCATGTCCAAATCCAGTGTAAATAAATGTCGCAACCATTTTCAGTGATGCCAACCCAAACAAACGTTTTCAGCGATACCTCCAACATGACCGAATTTGGCATAAACATTTGACACAGCCAACAATAGCATACTTAGCCATATAACATAGTAACTACGCATTATAGTTAACCCAGATAGCAACAGCAACCAGATAGCAACTGTACATTTGGCATGAGCGAACATGTATAAATACCCCCAACTGCAGTGAATAAACCCTCAGTCAATTGGCTTTTATCTGAATGATGAGAAGTCTAGTGTAAGATAAACCAACTTAAGTTTTTGAGAAACTTTGGGAAAGACTCCAAGAGACCGGATAATTCTGAGAACAAGATAACCAGAGCATTGAGGCTCAGAAGTTTGAGTTAAGGAATTACTCTTGCCATGTACTGAAAGACTACACCAACTGCTGCCGCCAAGTTTAAGGAAATCGACCGCTACAAGTATTCAAGTTCAAGACTGCCGCTACGATATGAAAGATCACCAGGAAAATTGTCAAGGAAACCAACTGCCATTCAAGTTTCGAGACCGCCGCCAGTTAAAGAAACTGCCAGGAAACCATCACTGAGATCCTGTTACCCATGCATTCAGACTGACCACCGATTCAAATTGCCATTTGGACCCACGCATTCCAAGATTCAAGACTACGGACCACCTGAGACCCAGCTAGGAAACCCAAGAATACTTAGCTTAGGAATGCCAGCCCAGTCGCTATTCACCCAATGTCATTAAGTTAACAAGTCAGGTGGATGAGTGAGCCGTCAACCTCTGTTTTTTTTACCCACTGTGCTACAAAGAGAATTACTGACCAACCATCACAGACCCTCTGCATATTCAAGATATGATAATCAACCCACATATTCAAGCCATACCCAAGTAATCACTGCTAGGAAAAGTCCATCTGTCAGCCACTAAACAACTGAGCCGTCATCTATCTATTATCCACTAAACAACTGAGCCATCATCATTGAGCCATCGAACCGATTACCCACACCCGACCTTTTGACGACAAATCGAATGAGCCGACCATGTGACTATCTACTCGGAGATCCTTTTATTTCAACATACATATCATCCATGCTTCATCAAGTGGCACAATTGAGCCGTGCTTGAAGCTTATAGTTATACAAAACACATACCATATTTTGGGGGCTTAACTGGGAATAGTTTTCTAAAGACTTGACCTTTTGGCTCAAGAACCCAGTAGCTATCTACATTGGAGACTTTAGGAGAACCTAGCAGTCAGCAATAAGTTCAGAGACAGCCCTCTTCAGTGGAAAAGAAGGCCCACACCATAGTCAGGACAGCAGTCAAGACCCTACTCAGAAATAGCAGCCAGAAAACCGAATCCGAGGACAAAAGTGATCCAGACTATGGTTTGACCTCCAGGGAGAGAAGACAACTCAGAGGACAACCAGAACCCCTACAGCTCCAAGACCTAGAAGAAGACCTTCCTGAAGAGTATCAGACCTGAATCTATAGGAAGAACTCTGATTAGAGTGACTACATCACCACAGCTGTCAATCAAGTCACCCCTTTAGACCGAGTCTACTTCGAGATATCCAAAGAAGAAGAAGACTATCATCCATACTCAGAAGATGAGTTCGATCCACACTACTATATAGACAGCTACCAGCAAGGTGAACCAGACCCCACTACTTCATAGCTGCAAGGGGCAGACGAGTTCAATACCAGTTATATCAGCCCCCTAGGTCCTTCAATTACTTGGACCACTGCATCTTAGTCACTCACACCCCGCTACTATCCATAAGAGATAAGGAACGACACTTCTCTCAGAGCCTCAGCATCTGATAGCCACTACCAGTCACTTAGGAGATCACTACCTTCAAGAACCCACACTCTAGCCTTAATCAACAGACCCAGATCCTCTATACTACCAAGACACCGCCCTCTGCCTGTACTTTCTGTACATCAAGCACCTTCCCCTCCCCTATAAGGACCTTCAAGGAATGCTACCTCTGAACCAGCATCAGACAGTGAGAACAGTAAAGATGAGCCAGATATGAGCTACTTACAGAAGTTCTATGGTACAGATGATGAAGATATTGAGGAGTTCATTGGAGAAATCGAAGTACAAGCAGCCGCCAAGTGATGGGATACAGAAAGAAAACTCAGCATTGTGGCATCACTTTTGAGAGGCCCGGCCCTCTAGAGATACAACCAAGCCAAACAGAATGGAGGAGAAATCTTCAGGGTGGAACAACTTGTTCACCTCATGCCAAATGCAAACCATGTGCAAAGATACACCATCCATAAAGACTGGCTCCATATCCAGTTCAATGGTCTTGAATGCCAACAAGAGGCACAAGAAGCTCTGACCTATATGACCCAAGCTGTCAATGAAACCCCAAAGAGTTTCTACCATCAGATCCAAGTGCAAATGATCAAGGCAAACCTGCAGCCTGCAGTCTAACTGGTATTGGCATCCACTACCTTCCTCAATGGCCTATACCCAGAACTCAGAAGGCAAGTCATTAGGATGGATTATCAGAGTATTGAGCAGCAAGTTGCTGGAGTGCAAAGATGTTGGGAAGCAGACTACAGACCAGCCCAGCAGGACCACTGTGAGCCAGCCAGAGCCAAACCTCCAAGACCTTGAGGATCTACCACAGCAGAGCAAGAGAATGCTTTTCTCAGGGCCTGGTTGGCCAACTACGAGAGCAGACCCCCATCTTTGGCTTCAGCCCAGTTCAGTCAACTGCAATAGCAGCAGCCACCAAGAGCACAAGAAGACCCAATGACCATGCTCACCAAACAGATGAAGGACTTGGCCATTGCAGTGGCACAGCTGAAGAATCAAAGAGAAAGACAACAAGATTACCACTGTGACAATAGATCAGACTATCAACAATAAGACAACAGAAGCTCTTCTCAGGCACCATCAGCTACAACTGTAGGCTCAGCTACAACTGGTCCTTATGCCCTTACCTATTTCTACTGCGGAAATCAAGGCCACATCCAGAGGCACTGCCCAAGGAAGCAAGCTACTCAGTCCAATGACAGAAATGTCAACCTCATTCAGATGGATGAAGAGACATGGGAAATGGAAGAAGAAGTAGCTTGGCTTTACAGACAAGATGATACCTATCTGTACTATGAAGCCTTCCCATCCAAGGTGACTTGGGATGCCGCCCCCGCACAGACCAGAGGACAAGAAAGACCACCAAGGATTCCACCCCCACCGCTGCCAGTAACAGTATCTACAGCAAGCACCCAAGATATGCCCATTCCTCCTCAGACACTCCACCGGAAAATGACAAGTGAGTCAGAAGAGACACCCCCGAGCCTAAAGCTGGACCATCAAGAGCATCAAGGACTACTTCCTTGTCTGACCTCGAAGAAGATGAGTGCATGAGTGTGGAGTCCTCAGCAGACGAGATGCCTATCAGGAACAAGAGACCTCATCCTCAAGGAACCAAATATCGAAGGAGCAGCAGACCTCATGCAGCAGCCTCACTTTGGGACCAGATCCGTCAACAGAATATAGGCCTCACCATCAAGCAAGTCCTCAAGAATGCCCCAGAAGTTAGGCGAAAATTCCTGAAGGAAGCTAAGGAGGATACTAAGAGACTTTTTGTCCAAGGACCACACACACAAGAACCAGCACTATTCATATGGTGCATGAAAGCTAACGACATGATTATCAATCCACCAGACTTGCGAGTGGAAAAGTACATGGAGAAAATGCCCAGATTCTCATTGACACTGGAGCAGCAGTCTGTATCATCACTCAAAGGATATTGGAGAGAATCAGTTGGGGAATTGATGAAGGAACCAAAGCAAGAGTCATCATGGCCAATGGATCAGCATCTACCCCCCTTGGACTTATACGAGACATTCCCATTCAAGTTGGGAAAGCCTGCCTCAATGTACCTCAAGCCGTTGTGACTCCTGCGACCTCTTATGACCTGATCTTGGGAACAGATTGGATGCACCAAGTTGGAGCCAATATGGACATCAGGAAACAGCTCCTAGTCTTCACCATTCATGGACAAAAGCACAAAGTACCCATCGAGTTGAGAGCATCATCAAGGAAGTCGAGTACAGCCCCCGAGACAGAATGGCATGGACATGGCGACACACCTACCACAACCACAAATGAAGATGAGAGTGAAGCAAATTTCCTACAAGAAATGGAAAGCAACTTTGATGCCCCTAGAGATTAAGATAGCGAGCCAGAAGAACCCTTTGTTGGAGTTATTAACATCGAAGGTCTAGCTGAGAGTATCAACAGAGCCAACAATGAAAGAGCAGTACTTGATTTTGCAGGACCATCCACACAACCACCACTCCCACTGATAGAAAACCGAATTTCACGAGCCTTCCGCCTAGGCACATGCGAGCATTTCAAATGCTTCTATTCACCAAGGGATAACTGCAATGCCTGTCAAGTCCTCGATCTCAAGAAGATTCCAATGCCAATAATTATTGATAAAGATGAAATGAAACAAGCACCAGTCCATAGCTGAGCTCAGCCTCCAATCCCGAAGACCTTCAAGAAGACTTACCAAGAACAGCAAAAGGTTCTCTCCTGCCAACCTATGGAGACTCTCACCATCGAAAGGGACAGCAACAGCTCCTACACCATCACCCATGCCCTTCAAGTCACCCTGCCGACCTATGATAAGTATCGGAAGAGGTATCCTACCAGCAAGGAAGTCAAGGAATGAAATGAAGGCTTTGTCAAGAAGGGGCACTTGCGATTGTGGGAAGACCTTCACCTGCTACTGGTGCAAACATCGAAGAGTTTACCTCAGCAAAGATGTCCACAGAAGTCGAGTCAAGAGAAAGAATCCCACTCTACAAGAACCTCGAATTCATTGGGCCTGCTGGAAGTGTAAGAATATTGACCAAGAAGGAGACTGTGAAGCCAAAAACAAGACCACCATTTGGGACCTACCTCTGGAAGTCCTCGCTATCATCTGCTAGTACTACCGCCCACACTAAGAAAAAGAAGGAATCAATCTTGCCTTCACCCTCATGGAAGCCCTGGACCCTCTTGGAAAGACCAGGTTCAACTATACAAGAAACCCAAAGACAGGAGTGCATTGGCCATTCTTCAAGTCAGAACAAATGGAGTTCTCACCCATGATCGCAGCTGCTAGAGAACCTTTCCTCAAGACCCACCCAGTCGTTCAAGTCAAGCTACTCTCACCATGGGCACAGCCTCCTCTTGCACAAACTAAGAGATCAGTTGGATATGACCTCTGTCTCCCATATCAAACAATAATCTGACCTAGAAGCACCAAGACCTTCACCCTTCAAATTGCACTTACTATAACGCCAGGACTCTATGGACAACTAGCATCAAGATCATCTTTGGCAGCCAAAGGAATTACCGTCGAAGGAGGAGTTATTGACCAAGACTACTGAGGATCTCTGAAGGTCATTATTTGCAATCATGGAAGGAATCACCGATGCTTCAACCCCCTGAAGGCCATCTGTCAGATCCTTTTCCTCAAGACCTCACAGCCTACCATTCAAGAGATAAAGTAGCTGAACAGTACCAAGAGAGAACAAGGAGGATTCGGAAGCACAAACAGAGACCATCCAGTACCACCTATTGAGGTCCATGTAGCAAGAGTCACCCAGTTCAGGCAAATGAGGCCCCACATCTGCTGCCCCATTTGAGCAAGAGAGGAAATCATCCTGCAGCCATATCAGCAACAAGGCCTTGACGTGCACCTCCCAGAGGAAGCCGACAACCTGATTTTTGAACCATCAATAGAGCTTCGAGAGAAGTATCACCTGTTCTTGGCCAAGGAACAAATTCATGACCAGATGTCACCAATCCACATCCCTATCAGAAATATGGGCTTCGAGGTGATCACCATCCCCAAAGGAACAACACTGGGATATTTCGAACTACTGATAGATACCTATGAGGAAGAAGTCTATGAGTTTTTGGGAAATGGCAAGCCCTCTCCGGTGAGACTGATGGTACCAGGGAGGAAAACTCAGTAAGCTCAGCAATTAAAGCTGTTGACATCGAAGCAACTCTAACCAAGGACCAACAACAGTAGATACAGGAGTTGATAGAAGAATACAAGAATATATTTACCACCACATACAATAACTTCCCACCATACCAATATGGAGAGCACCCTATACATACTGGAGATGTGAAACCAATCTGACAATGCCCCTACCAAACACCACACCACTTGATCGAATTCGAACAATAACACATAGATGAAATGCTATGAAATGGAGTTATCAGACCCTCATTGAGCCCCTGGGCTTCACCAGCGATTATTGTACTAAAGAAAGGAGGATGGAGACTAGTCGTGGACTTCAGAAAACTCAACAAGGTCACAACAGAAGATGCCTACCCTCTACCAAGAATCGATGACCTCCTCAATGCCCTTGGAAAAGCCAAGTATATGACTACCACCAACTAGTTCCAAGGATTCCAAGTGATCCCCATTGCCCAGGAAGATATCTGCAAGATGGCCTTCATCACCAGATAAGGACAGTACGAGTACCTTCGAATGCTATTTGGACTCTGCAATGCCCCAGCCTCATTCCAATGAATGATGAACCATGTCTACTGGGACCTCATCAGGAGAAATGTGCTAGTCTACATAGATGATGTAATCATCTACTCTGAGACATTCGAGCAGCATTTGCAAGACCTCTGTGAAGTATTCAACACCATCCGAAGCTCAGGACTCAGACTCAATGCCAAGAAGTACTTCTTTGGAAAACACTAAGTCAAATATCTGGGATATGTTGTCTCAGCTCAAGGCATACATGCAGACCCCCACAAGGTGGAGAAAGTCAAGAACTACCCAACCCCCACCTTAGCCAAGGAGACCCTATCCTTTCTCATATTAGCATCCTACTACTAGCGATTTATCCCAAGATTCTCAGACAAGGCAGCACCTCTCCGAGACATCTCCAAGAAGGACCAACCATTCTACTGGAAAGAAGACCAGCAAAAGTCTTTTGATCTACTCAAGAAGGCCCTTACAGAAGCCCCAGTTCTGATGTGACCAGATTTCAATAAACTCTTCATCTTGGCAACCGATGCCTCAGCTCTAGGACTTGGATCAATCCTGTCACAGCAAGATGACCACAAAAGAGAGCATATTATCGAATATGCTAGCAAGGCCACAAACGAATCACAGGCAAACTACGGAGCCACCAAGTTGGAATGCCTAGCAGTAGTATGGGCAGTAGACCATTTCTGTCACTATCTCTTGGGAAAGAGATTTGCCCTCATCATGGACCATCAAGCCCTACAATGGTTGTTCAAGAAACCAGAGCCCTCAGGAATCTTTGCAAGATAGATCATGTCCTTACAAGAATACCAGTTCACCATCGTCTACAAGAAAGGTGCTAAGAATTCCAATGTCGATACTCTGTTAAGAATCCCCCAAACTCAATAAGAAGAAAAGAAGCCCCCATGAGAGAAGGCTACTTCCTGCCCACCCAAATGAACCAAGATCTATGCCTCGCCCTCATCTGGAGCCTGTACCATAGGAGCTTCAAGAAAGGAATTTAGCCTGCCCACAAGCTGTTTATCCAAAGGAATCTCAAGAAGTTTCAAGAAGGCAATGGCGAACTTTGGAGAGTAGAAGGAGATCGATATACTCGAGTTCCAAGAGAAAATGAAGTACCAAAAATCCTGACAACAAATCATGACCAGAATGCACATCAAGGAATTGGTGCCACTATTGCAAGAATCAAGAAGCAATACTGGTGGCCCAAGATGAGAAAACAAATTTCAGCACACATCCAACAATGCAATACCTGCCAAAGATACTGACAGAAACCCACCAATCGAGTGCCATTAATGCCAATTGCAGCACCAGCTGGAGCCTTCCAAAGACTAGGAATAGACATCATTGGACCCCTGCCAGTAACTAGCCGAGGAAGACGCTACATTCTTACCATCAAAGACCACCTGACAAAATGGCCAGAAGTCTTTACCATTGAAACCGCCGATGCCCAGACAATTATCGGAATCCTGTATGATGAAGTCTTCAGCCACCACAGTGTCCCCAAAGAAATCATCACAGACCAAGACCGTGAGTTTGTCAACAAAGCCATGAAGACCTTCACAAGCAGCTTCAAGATCAAGCTACGACCAATGATGGCTTACTACCCCCAGGCGAATGGACTCATGGAACGAATGAACCAGACCATCAAACAAGGTCTCAGCAGGACTAGGGATCAACTAAACTGGGACATCTATCTGCCAGCAATTTTATTCAGCATTCGCACCTCTAAGGCAGCTGCTACTCAACAGACCCCTTTCTATCTAGTGTATGGCCGAGAAGCACAAGATCCCGCTGAACCAGTCCAGCCAGATTTGACAAGAAGAGTCACAGAAGAGATCATCCGTTTATACAAAGTATGCCAACAAGCACGAGGATTTATCGCCAAAGCACAAGAATGACAAAAGAAGTACTACAACTGCAAAGCCAATTTGGACCCCCTGCTTATCAGACAGCAAGTTCTGGTATACTGTACCATCATAGAAGGAAACTGGAGTGCCAAGCTCGAGTCGAAATGGGAAGGACTATATCTCATTCACCAAGTCTTCATGAATCACACCTACTAACTCAAGACCATGGATAGAGTTTTACTCAAGACCAAGATACACCGCAACCACATAAGGCTCTACTACTCAAGGGAAGCAAAACACATTTGAACAACTCTCCTCACTTCATCTGTGTCACCTCTGATGAAGAATGACAGATGCTTCAGTTGAACCCAAGAAGCCGATTGCATCGGTTCACTTCTCAAGCCCATCAGCGTAACAGATATCACTACTAAGAATTGCCTCAGATTACAGAAAAACCATTTCCGAGAGGTTTGAACCCCCAGCCGTGACTATGGGAGCCCTTGCCTTAGACAAGAATGGCCAGTCCTCACAAATGCACCAGTATTCTGTTCGTCTCTGCAGTTAAGATCACTCAACCCTGTGTAACCCTCACCACCAAGGATAGCTCTAATTTTGCAAGGGGCAGATGTGACATCTACAATCGACCATATCTGAATTTGGATCAGATGACATTATGGTATGATAACCTATGACCAGCCTAAACTGTCAAGCGATTGCACCAAAAAGAGACAAGATAATCCGAGCCGAAGTGAAGACCATGTTATTTAAAGAACCTGGCCTCAGCCTCAAGAACCGCCACCAAAGAACAAGTACTCTAAACACAATGCCTCCCACCCACCATTCCAACCAGACTTCTCGCCACTCTACCCCTTTGCCAAGTTTCAAGACCATTGTCCTCAATACCATCAAACAGGCTATCTGGTACCCAGATACCTCGGACCACCTGAACTTCTATACCGAAGACCTTGGACACTTTATCAACTACCAGTACATTATGGCCCAGCAGCTCAAAGACACCACTGAATGGATGACCCTCTGGCATGACTACGAAATTGGCCACTGTCTCCACAACAAAATCCAAGAAGATGACCAAGAAGGCCTTGCTGCTGAACTGTTAACCACCAGCCGGCTTATCAAAAGAGCCCTCTGAGTCCATCAAATCTTCTGCCATATCCCCTGGGCCATTACATACTTACAAGGAGTAACTATCAAGAATATTGTCCATCTTACCACTGAAGAAGCCAATTGGGTAGAATCTGAAGTAGCTGATTACATTGGAAGCAACTGTGTCGCCGTGGGAAGCCAAGACACTGAATCCACCCTGCCAGGTTTCCATACTACCCCCCTCCGAGACAACCACCAAGGTCACCTCATGAGCCTTATGGAGATATTCGAAGGACCACTCATTACTATGGAAGTACCTGCTGGAGCCACACCTGCTACCCACCACCCTGTTAACCTCAATTCGCACCATATCATTTGGGAGCCAAACCAAAAAGAGGCTTAAGAAGTCCCTACTTTCGAAGAGGAGGAGGTTGAAGAACCCCAAGACCCTACCCCCAAAGCAGCCCCATCTGACACCGAAACAGACAAGTCCTCAGAAGAAGAAGAAGAGCAGCAGAGAGTTTACCAATCCTCTGTCTGCATCCAAGCTGTCCAAGGATTGGAGAATGTCATTGAAGATAATTGGCCACTATTCTATCTCCTCACCTCTTGGCCAGCACTTCCTCCTTTCGAAGAGCAGAATGATGAAGTCACAATCCAGCAAGATTATTTGTTTGCCACTGATGAAGAGTACTATACCCTTTAAAGTACAGATCAGCACCTTTCCATTGCTTATAAATATTATAGTTCAACTGTACACAGATGACCACTCTCATGTCAGCAAGTCATTCAACTGCATTCGGCAATGTCCTTTGCATGTCTGAATCTGGTATAAACAAATGTCGCAACTATTTTCAGTGATGCCAACCCAAACAAATGTTTTCAGTGATATCTCCAACATGACCAAATTTGGCATAAACATTTGACACAGCCAACAATAGCATACTTAGCCACATAACATAGTAACCATGCATTATAGTTAATCCAGATAGCAATAGCAATCAGCTAGCAACCATATGTTTGGCATGAGCGAACATGTATAAATACCCCCAACCGAGTGAATAAACTCTCAGTCAATTGGCTTTTATCTGAATGAAGAGAAGTCTAGTGTAAGATAAACCAACTTAAGTTTTTGAGAAACTTTGAGAAAGACTCCAAGAGACCAGATAATTCTGAGAACAAGATAACCAGAGCATTGAGGCTTGGAAGTTTGAGTTAAGGAATTACTCTTGCCATATACTGAAAGATTGCACTGACCGCTACCGCCAAGTTTAAGAAAATCGACTACTACGAGTATTCAAGTTCAAGACTGCCACTACAATATGAAAGACTGCTAGGAAAATTATCAAGGAAACTGACTGCCATTCAAGTTTCGAGACTGCTGCCAGTTAAAGAAACCACCAGGAAACCATCACTGAGATCCTGTTACTCATGCATTCAGACTGACTGCCCATTTGAATCGCCATTCGGACCCACGCATTCCAAGATTCAAGACCATGGACCACCCAAGACCCAGCCAGGGAACCCAAGAATACTTAGCTTAGGAATGCTAGCCTAGTCGCCATTCATCCAATGTCATCAAGTTAACAAGTCAGGCAGACAAGCGAGCCATTGACCTCTATTTTCTTTACCCACTGCACCACAAAGAGAATTACCAACTGACTATCATGGACCCTCTGCATATTCAAGATACAATAATTGACTCACATATTCAAGCTGTACCCAAGTAATCACCACTAGGAAAAGTCCATCCGTCAGCCACTAAACAACTGAGCTATTGTCCATCTATTATCCACTAAACAACTGAGCCATTGTCATTGAGCCATCGAACCGATCACCTGCATCCAACCTTTTGATGACAAATCAAATGAGCTGACCATATGACTATCCACTTGGAGATCCTTTTATTTCGACATATATATCATCTGTGCTTCATCAAGTGATACAATTGAGCCATGCTTGAAGCTTATAGTTATACAAAACACATGCCACAATACATATATCCAACTTATTAATAGTGATCATTTATAATATTTTAGGTTAATTTTCAATCTTAATAGATCACATATCAATGCTTTATATAGAAGATTTATTAGTAAAGATATTACCAAAGACATAGTATTTTCAGACAATAACTGCTTTTATTAATAGTGCTATGACTAGACACATGTGATATTGGAATTTGAACTAATGAAATTTAATATACAGGGGTTATAAGAGTTAGTATGCAGTATTAAAGAGATATACAGTATTAAAGGTAGGCTCTCCTTGCCCTCAAATATACTTCTTACTCTCAAATATACTAAAAAAATCTACTTTTCTTCTTTCAATATACATGACTCTGATTTACTATTTACTATATACTACTTTGAATGGTACTAATAAAAGCATACTCTCTCTATATTTACTACCTTCAAGAGTATCCACTGTCTTTAAGAATATCTACTGCTCTATCACTTTTAAGCACTCTATTGCCTTCAAGAGTAGCCATAATAGTTAGGACTGATTATTTTCTAGCAAGGTTTTGGTTTTGTAAGATCCTTTATTTGATTTCTTTAATGATATTTTTGAGTCTTTACATATACTTACACTCTATGCTCATTATTATCTTCCATTGCTCTCAAAGAGTCCCTTTTTAAACTTCAAGAGAAGGCATACTGGTGAGTGAGTAGATATGTAGGTGAGCAAGTAGGTATGTGGATGAGTGAACAGGTAGGCCATATGGGTGAACATATGGGTCAGTGGGTCAGTATACTAATCTATACTATATTCTATACTATATTGTTATTCTTCACTGTAATCTACAACTTTAATACCATCTATCTGAG
This sequence comes from Jimgerdemannia lactiflua, assembly GCA_003951145.1. Lineage (NCBI taxonomy): Eukaryota > Fungi > Mucoromycota > Endogonomycetes > Endogonales > Endogonaceae > Jimgerdemannia > Jimgerdemannia lactiflua. The sequence goes on along the minus strand of RQIL01040225.1, from coordinate 112 downwards.
TACTTTATATAGAGATTTCATTAATAATAGTATTGCAAAAAAACTGATATTTTTTAAATAATAACTATAGCACAGCTAGTAGATGTAAATATTTTACAGATATATTTACTTA
>RQIL01040214.1:0-16909 GCA_003951145.1 Jimgerdemannia lactiflua | reverse complement strand
CAGTATTTGTAAGCAATAAGTTCTAGTATTGGGATATTTTAGTAATATTGATATTCTGATAGATATTAACTATATTTTTGAGAAGTATCTTATTGTACAATAGTGGATTCATAAGAGTGAATAGAAGAAGCAATTTTATTAATAAGATATTTATATTCTTCATTTATAGCCTTTTTCCACTCCTTCTTATTATTCAAATGAATGGCTTTATTATAGTTTGCTTACTTATTAGTTGTTACTATATAAGTATATTTACAAGCATAGTTCATGTAATATGAACTTTTACACTGAGGATCTTGGGCACTTCATCAACTATCAGTACATAATGACCCAATAGCTCAAAGATACTGCCGAACAGATGACTCTCTGGCATGACTATGAAATCAGATACCACCTTTGCAATGAAACCCAAGAAGATGACTGGGAAGACCTTGTTACTAAATTGTTAACTGCCAGCTATCTGATCAAGAGGGCTCTCCACATCCACTAGATTTTCTGCTACATCTCCTGGGCAGTAGCCTATTTGCAAGGAGTAACCATGGGAAACCTTGCCTGCCTGATAGCTGAGGAAGTCAATTGGATAGAAGCTGAAGTAGCCAATCATATTGGTAGCAACCACTTTGCCATAGGAAGCCAATAAACTGAACCCACCTGCCAGGTTTCCACACTATACCCCTCTGAGACAATCACTAAGGTCACCTTATAAGCCTTATAGAGATATTTGAAGGACCACCCATTACTGTTGAGGTATCTGCCAGAGCTACCCAAACTATCTACCATCCTGTCAGCCTTAATTCACACTATATCATTTGGAAGCCAAATCAAGAAGAAGCTCAAGAAGTCTCTGTCTTTGAAGAAGAGACCCTAGAACTCCAAGACCCCACACCTGAAGCAACCCCCTCTGACACTAAAGCTGATGAGTCCTCTTCTGAAAAAGAAGAGCAACAGAGAGTTTATTAGTCCTCTGTCCACATCCGAGCTGTTCAAGGATTGGAGAATATTGTTGAAGATGATTGACCACTATTCTACCCCCTCACCTCTTGGCCAGTGCTTCTCCCTTTCAAGAAATGAAATGATGAAGTCACACAAGATGATTTGTTTGCTACTGACAAATGGTACCATACCCTTTAAAGTACCAATCAGCACCTTCTCATTACTTACAAATGTTATAGTTTAATCACATACAGACAACCATCCCAATCCTTATATCAGTAAGTTATTTGTCTGTTTTCAGTAATGCTCAGCACACAACTGTTTTCAGCAATGCTCAGTGCATATCCATTTTCAGCAATACTCAGCACATATCCATTTTCAGCAAAGCTCAGCACATGTCCATTTTCAGCGATGCTCAGCACATGTCCATTTTCAGCAATACTCAGTGTATATCCATTTTCAGCAATGCTCAGTGCATGTCTGCATTCAGCAGTAAACATTTGCCACATCTAGTAACAATAGCATACTTAGCTATATAATATAACAACCACACTATAGTTAACCACAGATAGTGACTGAATGCTCGACATAAGTGAGCAAGCAAACTTGTATAAATAACCCAGTATTCTTAGAATGAATAAACCTCAGTCAGTTTTAGTTTGAAGTAAAAAGAAGTTTTATAGAGAAACCACTGCCTCCAAGAGACCAGAATTCTGAGAACAAGACAACTAGAGAAATAATCACTTGAGGTTTGAGTTAAAGAATTTCTCTTGCTACATACCGAAATCTATATTGACTCAGGTAAACTGCTGCCAAGTTAAGGAAATTGACCACTGTTAGGAATTCACCACCATGGATCACTGCGAACTTCAAAGACCACCAGGAAAACCACCTCATTCAGTTTAAGGAAACTGCACCTGAGATTTAAGTCAATCAAGTTACTTTTGCTGCCGCTAAGGAAAGTCACCAGGAAACTATCAGCAAGATCCCACTAAACCACCATTCAGACTGTGCATTCAAGTTGCAAGACCCATGCATTCACCCCCCTGTATTCAAGACCTATACATTCAAGTGATAAGACCCCAAGACCCAGCCAAGGAACTCAAGGATACTTAGCTTAGGAAGCCAGCACAGTTGCCATTCACCTGATGTCCTCAAGTTAACAAGTCAGATGGACAAGTGAGCCATCGACCTCTGTTTTCTTTACCTGCTGCACCACGAACCACCAAGAATTATCAACTGATTAACTCACTATCACACATATTAATCAACCCACATATTGAGCCATCATCCATCTATTATCCACTAAATAACTAAGCCACCATCATCGACCCAAACACTGTCTGATGACATTTCGAACAAGCCAGTCACATGACTATTCACTTGGAGATCCCCTTTTATCTTGACATACATATCATGCACTTCACCAAGTAGCATATTGAGCCATGCTTGAAGCCTATAGTTATACAAAATGCACACTACATTTTGGGGGCTCAACTGGGAATAGTATTCTAAAGACTTGACCTTTTGGCTCAAGAACCCAGCAGCCATCTACATTGGAGACTCCAGGAGAACCTAGCCATCAACAAGTTCAGAGGCAGCCCTCTTCAGTGGAAAAGAAGGCCCACACTATTGTCAGGACAGCAGCCAGATCTCTTTTCAGAAGTAGCAGCCAGAAAACCAAATTAGAGGACAGAAGTGACCCAGATTACAGCTTGATCTCAAAGAAAAGAAGACAATTCAGAGGAGAACCAGAACCCCTCCTGATCCAAGACCTAGAAGAAGATCTTCCTGAAGAGTATTGGACCCAAATCTATAGGAAGAACTCAGACTGAAGTGACTACATCACTACAGTCATTAATTGAGCCAATCTCCTAGACTAAATATATTTTGAAACATCTGAAGGAGAGGAGGACTATCACTCATACAACTCCAGAGACAAGTTCAATCTACATTACTATATAGACAGCTATACAGAATTCCAGCAAGGTAAATAGGACCTTACTACTTCACAGCAGCAAGGGGCAGATGAGTTCAATACTAGTTATATCAGTCCCCTGGTACCCTCAATTACCTGAGACACTGCACCTTAGTCACTTACACCTCACTACTATCTACAAGAGACAAGGAATAACATTTCATTTGGAGCCTCAGTATTTGATAGCCACCACCAGTCAATCAGGATATCACTACCATCAAAGATCCCTACCCTGGCCTTGATCAGAAGAGCCAGATTCCCTACACTACTAAGACACCATCCACTACCTGCACTACCTGTACAACAAATACCTTTGCCACCTCCATCTCCCCAAGGACCATCAAGGAATACTACTCCTGAATCAGAATCAGACAGTGAGAACAGTGAAGATGAGCCAGACATGAGTTATCTTTAGAAGTTTCATAGAGCAGACAGCAAAGACATTAAGGAGTTCATTGGAGAAATCAAGGTGCAAGCAGCTGCCAAGCAATGGGATGCCCAAAGATAACTCAGAATCATTGAATCACTCTTGAGAGGCCCAGCTCTACAGTGATACAACCAAGCCAAGGTCATTGGAGGAGATATTTATAGATAAGAACATACTGACCACCTTCAGAATACAGACTACCCTCAAAGATGTGTCATCCACAAGAACTGGCTCCACATATAGTTCAATGGTCTCAAGCATCAGCAAGAAGTACAGGAGACCTTAACCTACATGACCCAGGCACCCAACAAAACCCCGAAGAGTTTCTACTATCAGATCTATGCCCAAATGATAAAGGCAAACCTCCAGCCTGCAGTTCAACTGGTGCTAGCTTCTACCACCTTTCTCAATGGTCTATATCCAGAGCTCAGAAAGCAAGTTATCAGAATGGGATATTGGAGTATCGAGCAGCAAGTTGCTGGAGTGCAAGGATGTTGGGAAGTAGACTAGAGACCAACCCAGTAAGAGCACCACAAGCCAGCTAGAGTCAAACCCCCAAGAACTCGAGAGACTACCACAGAACAGAAGAATGTATTTCTCAGGGCCCAGTTGGTCAACTATGAGAACAGATCCCCACCTTTAGCTCCAGCCCAATTTAGTCAATAGCAATAACAGCAGCTGCCAAGAGTTCAAGAGGACTCAATGACCATGCTTACCAAACAGATGAAGGACTTAGCTATTGCAGTGGCACAGCTGAAGAACCAAGATAGAAGACAACAAGATTACCATCATGATAATAGGCCAGACTACTGACAACAGGACAATAGGAGTTCTTCTCAGGTACTCTCAGCTGCAACTGTAGGCTCAGCTACAACAGGTCTCTATACCTCTATCTGTTTCTACTGTAGGAATCAAGGCCAAATCCAAAGGCACTGCCCAAGGAAGCAAGCTACTCAGTCCAATGACAGAAATGTCAATCTCATTCAGATAGATGAAAAGATATGAGAAATGGAAGAAGAAGCAGCCTGGCTCTATGGTCAAGACAATACCTATCTATATTATGAAGCCTTTCCATCCAAGGTGACTTGGGACACTGCCCCAGCACAGACCAGAGGACAAGGAAGACCACCAAGGACACCACCACTGCTGGTAACAGTATCCACAGGTAAGCATCCAAGACATGGCCACTTCTCCTTGGACACTCTTCAGGAAAATGACAAGCAAGTCAGAAGAGATACCCTGAGCCTGAAGCTGGACCATCAAGAGTATCAAGGACTACCTCCCTGCCTGACCTCAAAGAAGATGAACATATGAGTATAGAGTCCTCAGCAGATGAGATGCCCACCAGAAATGAGAGATCTTGCCCCCAAGAAACCAAATATCATAGGAGTAGCAAACCTCATGCAGCAGCCTCTCTTTGGGACCAGATCCATCAACAGAATGCAGGCCTCACTATTGAGCAAGTCCTCAAGAATGCCCCAGAGGTTAGGTGAAAATTCCTGAAGGAAGCCAAGAAAGATATCAAGAGACTTCCTGTCCAAGGACCACACACTCAAGAGCCTAGCACTATCCACATAGTGCATGAAAATTGGTAACAAGAACACCAATCCACGAGCCTTGCAAGCAGAAAAGTGCATGGAGAAAATGTCCAAATTCTTATTGACACTGGAGCAGCAGTCTGCATCATCACTTAGAGAATGCTGGAAAGAATTATTTGGGGAATTGATGAAGGGACCAAAGCAAGAGTCATCATGGCAGATGGATCAGCATCTACTCCCCTTGGACTTGTGTGCAACATCCTCATTTAAGTAGGGAAAGCCTGCCTTAATGTACCTCAAGCCATCATAACTCCCACAATCTCCTATGACCTGATCCTGGGAACAGATTGGATGCACTGAGTTGGAGCCAATGTGGATATTAGAAAACAGCTCCTAGTCTTCACCATTTATGAACAGAAGCACAAAGTACCCATTGAGTTAAGAGCATCATCAAGGAAAGTAAGTCAGGCCTCTAAGACCGAATGGCAAGGACATGGCAACACATCCACTACTACTGAGGATGAAGATGAGAGTGAAGCAAATTTCCTGCAAGAGCTGAGAAGCGACTTTGATCCCTCTGGAGACCAAGGCAGCAAGCCAGAAGAACCCTTTGTTGGAGTCATCAACATCGAAGATCTAGCAGCAAGTATTGACAGAGCCAATAATAAAAGAGCAGCACTCGATTTTGCAGAACCATCCATGCAACCACCACCCCCACTAGTAGAAAATTGAATCATGCGAGCCTTCCACCTAGGCAGGTGTGAACACTTCAACCACTTCTACTCACCAAGGGATGATTGCAGCAACTGTCGAATGTTGGATCTCAAGAAGGTATCAATATTAACAATTATGGATAAAGATGAATTAAAAAAGGCACCAGTCCACAGCTGAGTACAATCCCCAATACTGAAGTCCTTCAAGAAGACTTATCATGAACAGCAAAAGGTCCTCTCTTGCCAACCCATGGAGACTCTTACCATCGAAAGGGACAGCAATAGTTCCTACACTATCATCTGAGCTCTTCAAGTCACCCTGCCCACCTATGATAAGTATTGGAAGAGATACTCCACCAGCAAGGAAGTTAAGGAGTGAAATGAAGGATTTGTCAAGAGAGGGCACTGTGATTGTGGAAAGACCTTCACCTGCTACTGGTGTGAACATTGAAGTATTCACCTCAGCAAGAATGTCCACAGAAGCCAAGTCAAGAGAAAGGACCCTACCTTACAAGAGCCTTGAATTCGCTGGGCCTGTCAGAAGTGCAAAGAGATCAATCATGAAGGAGACTGTAAGGCTAAGGACAAGACCACTATTTGGGACCTACTGCTGGAAGTCCTCATCCTCATCCACTGGTATTGATGCCCACACCAAGGTGAAGAAGGAGTCAATCTTGCCTTCATACTCATGGAAGCTCTAGACCCCCTTGGGAGGACTGGATTCAACTATACAAGAAACCCAGAGACTGAAGTGCATTGGCCATTCTTTAGACTGGAACGGATGGAGTTTTTACCTGTGATTGTAGCTGCCAGAGAGCCATTCCTTAAGATGCAGCCAGTTGATCAAGTCAAGTTGCTTTCACCCTGGGCACAGCCACCTCTCGTGCAAACAGAAGGATCAGTTGGATATGACTTATGCCTTCCCTACCAGTCAACAATCCAACCCTGAAGTACCAAGACCTTTGACCTCCAAATCACACTTGCTATATCACTAGGACTCTATGGTTAACTAGCATCAAGATCATTATTGGCAGCTGAAGGAATTACCATTGAGGAGGAGTCATTGATCAGGACTACCGAGGTCCTCTGAAAGTCATCATTTGCAACCATGGGAGGCATCACGAATACTTCAACCCCTTGAAGACCATTTGCTAGATCCTCTTCATCAAGACTTTGCAGCCTACCATTCAAGAGGTAAAGCAGCTGTATAGCACCATGAGAGGACAAGGAGGCTTTGAGAGCACCAACAGAGACCACCAGGCACCACCTATCAAGGTCCATGTAGTAAGAGTTGCTCAGTTCAGACAAATGAAGCCTCACATCTGCTACCCCATTCGAGTAAGAGAAGACATCATCTTGCAGCCTTATCAGCAATAAGGCCTTGATGTGCACCTTCCTATGGAAGCCAACAACTTGATATTTGAACCATTGATGGAGCTCTGAGAAAAGTATCACCTGCTTTTGGCTGAGGAATGAATTCATGACCAGATGTCACCAATCCACATTCCTATAGAAACATGGGCTTTGAGGTGATCACTATCCCCAGAGAAACAACACTGGGATATTTTGAACCACTGATAGACACCTATGAAGAAGAAATCTATGAGTTTTTGGGAAATAGCAAGCCCTCTCTGGTGAGATTGATGGTACCAGGAAGGAAGACTCAGTAAGTTCAGCAATCAAAGCTGTCAACATCGAGACAACTCTAACCAAGGATCAATAAAAGCAGATACAGGAACTGATGGAAGAATACAAGAATATATTTACCACCACATACAATAACTTTCCACCATACCAATATGGAGAGGACCCTATATACTAGAGATGCAAAACCAATCTGACAATGCCCCTACCAAATACCACACTATCTGATCGAATTCAAATAACAACACATAGATGAGATGCTATGAAATGGAGTTATCAGACCCTCATCAAGCCTATGGGCCTCACTAGCAATCATTGTACCAAAAAAAGGAGAATGGAGATTAGTCATAGACTTCAGAAAACTCAACAAGGTCACTACAGAAGATGCCTACCCTCTGCCAAGAATTGATTACCTCCTCAATGCCCTCAGAAAAGCCAAGTATATGACTACTACAAACCAGTTCCATGGATTTCAAGTAATCCCCATTGCCAAGGAAGACATCTGCAAGACAGCCTTTATTACCAGATGAGGACAGTATGAATACCTTTGAATGCCATTTGAACTCTGCAATACATCAGCCTCATTCCAATGAACGATGAACCATATCTACTAGGACCTCATTGAAAGAAATGTGCTTGTCTACATAGATGATGTAATCATCTACTCCGAGATATTTTAGCAGCACCTGCAAGATCTCTGTAAAGTATTCAATACCATCTGAAGCTCAGGACTCAGACTCAATACTAAGTACTTCTTTGGAAAACACCAAGTCGAATATCTGGGATATATTGTCTCAGCTCAAGGCACACATGCTGACCCCCATAAGGTGGAGGAAGTCAAGAACTATCCAACCCCCATCTCAGCAAAGGAGACCCTATCTTTCCTCATATTAGCACCCTACTATCAGCAATTTATTCCAAGATTCTCAGACAAGACAGCATCTCTCTGAGATGTCTCCAAGAAGGACCAACCATTCTACTGAAAGGAAGACCAGCAAAAGTCTTTTGATCTATTCAAGAAGGTCCTCACCGAAGCCCCAGTTCTGGGGCAACCAGATTTCAACAAACTCTTCATCCTAGCAACTGATGCCTCAGCTCTAGAACTTGGATCAATTCTGTTACAGCAAGATGACCACAAGAGAGAGTATGTTATCAAATATGCTAGCAAGGCCACAAATGAATTACAGGCAAACTACAGAGCCACTAAGTTAGAATGCCTAGCAGTAGTATGAGCAGTAGATACTTTCACCACTATCTCTTGGGAAAGAGATTCACCCTCATTACAGACCATCAAGTCCTACAATGGTTGTTTAAGAAGCTGGAGCCCTCAGGAATCTTTACAAGATGGATTATATTCTTACAAGAGTACCAGTTCACCATTGTCTACAAGAAAGATACCAAGAACTCCAATCTCAACACCCTATCAAGAATCCCCCGAACTCATTAAGAAGGAAAAGAGCCCCCATGAGAGAAGGCTGCTTCCCACTTGCCCAAATGAACCAAGAATTATGCCTCACCCTCACCTGGAGCCTGCACCATAGGAGCTTCAAGAAAGGAATTCAGCCTGCTCACAAGCTGTTCATTCAAAGGAATCTCAAGAAATTTCAAGAAGACAATGGTGAACTTTGGAGAGTGGAAGGAGATCAATACACCTGAGTCCCAAGAGAAGGCAAAGTATTAAAAATCCTGACAACAAATCATGACCAGAATGCACATCAAGGAATTGGAGCCACTATTGCAAGAATCAAGAAATAATACTGGTGACTCAAGATAAAGAAATAAATTTCAGCACACATTCAACAACATGACACCTGCCAGAGATACTGACAGAAACCCACCAACAAAGCACCATTAATGCCAATTACAGCACCAGCTGGAGCCTTTCAAAGACTAGGAATAGACATTATCAGTCCCCTGCTGATAACTAGCTAAGGAAGATGCTACATTCTCACCATCGAAGACCACCTGATGAAATGGCCAGAAGTCTTTACTATTGAGACTGCTGATGCCCAGACAATTATCAGAATCCTGTATGATGAAGTCTTCAGCCACTATGGTGTCTTCAAGGAAATCATCACAGACCAAGGCTGAGAATTTGTCAACAAAGCCATGAAAACCTTTGCAAGCAACTTTAAGATCAAGCTATGACCAATGATAGCTTACCATCCTCAGGTGAATGGACTCACAGAATGAATGAATCAGACCATCAAGTGAGATCTCAGCAGAACCAGAGATCAACTTAACTGGAACATCTACCTGCCAGCAATTTTATTCAGCATTTGTACCTCCAATGCCACTACCACTCAGCAGATTCCTTTCTATCTGGTATATGGCCAAGAAGCTCAAAACCCCAAGGAACCAGTTCAGCTGGATTTGATGAAATGAGTCAGAGAGGAAATCACCTAATTATATAAAGTATACTAGTATGCACAAGGATTCATTACCCTAGCCCAGGAATGATAAAAGAAGTACTATGACCACAAGGCTGATTTGGAACCCCTGCTTATCAGACAGCAAGTCCTGGTATACTACACCATCATTGAAGAAAACTGGAGTGCCAAGCTTAAGCTGAAATAAGAAGGACCATATCTCATTCACTAGGTCTTCATGAACCACACCTACCAGCTCAAGACCATGGATGGAATTTTACTCAAAACCAAGATACACTGCAACTACATCAGACCCTACTACCTGATAGAGACAAAACACATTGCCCAATCCCTGTATTGACTTTCTTGAATTGTTAGATATATGGCAATAACCAGTATCTTAAGCATCAGAAGTTTACCTTGGGACCCCAGAACCAGCAGGATATCTAGTAGACTGAAGAACACTGAAATGAAGCTACTAGCTGGGTTCAAACTCCTCCCAGATGGTTAGTCCAGTAATAGGCCCTCTGCCCTATATGAGGATGGCCAGTCTCTACCAATGTGCCAATAAACTCTTTCTGGAGAAATTCAAGACCCCATGATCTCTGTGTAATCCTCACTGCTGAGGATGGCTCTAATTTTGCAAGGGGTAGATGTGACATGCACAATTGACAATGTGGAGTACAAGTGACTGCTAATATCAGATGATACATGGCATAACAATTAAGTGAACAACCTAATATATCAAGTGACTATTCCAAAAAGGAGCAAGAATAATCTAAGCCAAAATGAAAGAATACATTACTTAAAGGACCCAGCCCCAGCCTCAGAATCAGCACCAAAGAATGAAGAATCTCCTCTGCAATGCCTCCTACTCGCCACTCCAATCAGACCTCCTGCCACTCCACCCCTTTGCTCAGCCTAAAGACCCTAGTCTTTGAAGCTATCAAGAAGGCTATTTGGCACCCTGATACCTCTGAACATCTGAACTTTTACACTGAGGATCTTGGGCACTTCATCAACTACTGGTACATAATGACCCAACAGCTCAAAGATACCACCCAATGGATAACCCTCTGGTATGACTATGAAATCAGACACTGCCTTCACAATGAAACCCAAGAAGATGACTAGGAAGACCTCATTACCGAATTGTTAACTACCAGCCACCTGATTAAGAGGGCTCTCCATGTCCACCAGATATTCTGCCACATCTCCTGGGCAGTAGCCCATTTGCAAGGAGTAATCATGAGAAACCTTGCCCACCTGACAGCTGAGGAAGTCAATTGGATAGAAGCTGAAGTAGCCAATCATATTGGTAGCAACTGCATTACAATGGGAAGCCAACAAACTGAACCCACCCTGCCAGGTTTCCACACTACACCCCTCCAAGACAATCACTAAGATCACCTTATGAGCCTTATGGAGATATTCAAAGGACCACCCATTACTGTTGAGGTTTCTGCTAGAGCTACCCAAACTATCCACCATTCTATCAGTCTTAATTCACACTATATCATTTGGGAGCCAAATCAAGAAGAAGCTCAAGAAGTCTCTATCTTTGAAGAAGAGACCCAAGAACTCCAAGACTCCATCCCTGAAGCAACCCCCTCTGACACTGAAGCTAACAAGTCCTACTCCTCTGAAGAAGTGCAACAGAGAGTTTATCAGTCCTCTATCTATATCCAAGCTGTTCAAGGATTGGAGAATATTGTTGAAGATGATTAACCACTATTCTACCCCCTCACCTCTTGGCTGGCACTTCCCCCTTTCGAGGAATAGAATGATGAAGTCACACAAGATGATTTATTTGCCACTGATGAAGGGTACCATACCCTTTAAAGTACAGATCAGTACCTTCTTGTTGCTTACAAATGTTATAGTTTAACTGCATACAGATAACCACCCCAACCCTTATATCAGCAAGTCATTTGTTCATTTTCAGTGATGCTCAGTGTATGACCATTTTCAGCAATGCTCAGTGCATATCTGTTTTCAGTGATGCTCAGTGCATGTCTATTTTCAGCGATACTCAGTATATGTCTGTTTTTAGAAATGCTCAGTATATGTCTGTTTTCAGTGATGCTCAGTACACAACCATTTTCAGTAATGCTCAGCACATATCTGCATTCAGCAGTAAATTTTTGCCACATTTAGTAATAATAGCATACTTAGTAATATAATATAACAACCACACTATAGTTAACCACAAATAGTGACCAAATGCTCAACATAAGTGAGCAAGCAAACTTGTATAAATAACCTAGTATTCTTAGAGTGAATAAACCTCAGTCAGTTTTAGTTTGAAGTAAATAGAAGTTTTACAGAGAAACCACTGCCTCCAAGAGACCAGAATTCTGAGAACAAGACAACTAGAGCATTGATTGTGCAAGGTTTGAGTTAAAGAATTTCTTTGCCATATACTGAAATCTGCATTGACTCAGAAAAACTACTGCCAAGTTTAGGAAATCGACTACTGTTAGGAATTCACCACCATGGACCACCATGAACTTCAAAGACCACCAGGAAAACTGCCTTGTTTAGTTTAAGGAAACTGCATCCAAGATTCAAGTCAGTCAAGTTACTTTTGCCACCACTAAGGAAAGCCACTAGGAAACTATCACCAAGATCCTGCTAAACTGCCATTTGGACTATGCATTAAGTTGTGAGACCCATACATTCACCACCCCACATTTAAGACCCATATATTTAAGCAATAAGACCCTGAGACCCTGCCAAGAAACTCAAGGATACTTAGCTTAGGAAGCCAGCACAGTGGCCATTCACCTGATATTCTCAAGTTAATAAGTCAGATGGACAAGCAAGCCATCGACCTCCATTTTCTTTATCCACTGCACTATGAACCACTAAGAATTATTGACTGATCAACTAACCATTATGCATGTTAATCAACCTACATATTGAGCCATCATCCATCTATTATCCACTAAATAACTGAGCCACTATTATTGATCTGAACACCATCCAACAATATTTCGAATGAGCTGATCATGTGACTATCCACTTGGAGATCTTCTTTTATCTCAACATACATATTGTATACTTCACCAAGTAGCACATTGAGCCATGCTTGAAGCCTATAGTTATATAAAACACACATCACAATATGCTTATCTGCCTTAGGCTCAAATTTGCTACTATTACCACCTTATCTAAGATATAAGCCTCACTTCCAAATATTAGTAAGTGTAAGATATTAGGCTTAGATCTACTTCATAATTCTTCAGGGGTATAATTGTTATCTTTGAATTGCTTGCTACTATATTCTTTACTTAGAGCTTGAGAGATACATTGGTTGTGTATATACATTGCCATATTCAATACTTCTGTCCAAAAGAACTATAGTAGACTGGCTGCATTTATCATTATTTGAGCCATCTTGATGATCATTTGGTTAAACCATTTCACTATACCATTTTTTTGTAGGGTATAGAGAGCTGTCCTATTATACCATATTTAATACTCTTTTAAGAAATATTTAAAAGACTTATTTATATATTCTGTCTTATTGTCAAAATGTAACATCCATATACAATGTTTCATTTGATTCTTCATACTTATCTTGAATTTCTTGAACTTCTCAAATGCCTTATTCTTTGTCAACAAGATGTATATATAGGCTTTATAAGTATAATCATCAATGAATATAATAAAGTACCTTATCTCAGAATGTAATAATTATTGCATAGGACTGCAGATATCCATGTATATGAGGTCAAGTATGCTGTTTGCTCATTTTATCTATTTCTAAAAGGATCTCTGAGAAGCCTTATTTGCTGTACAATCATCACAAAAGAAATTCAGAGATGTATAGCTCAGCAATCCTCTCACCAAACTATTCTTTATCATCCACTCCAAGCTTGTCTGGCTGATATATCCTAAGTATTTATGCCAGATATACTAGATATCAGTCACTATTACTGAATGTGCCAATATACTATTTGGTATACTATCAATTATATATAGGTTCTCTCTTTCAATATATATATTAGTTTCTTATTATTCTTTAGATTGATTACTGTTATACTATTCAGATATATATTTATTCCTTTATCTCCTTGAGCCATCATTTGTTCTATCAAGAGATTTTTGCTAATATCTGGAGTATATAATACATCTGCAAAAGGGCCTGAGGATTTATCAACTTTTTCATGTAAATGTATACTGATATTTTCTTTGCTCTGAGTATAGATTACATTGTTGTCACCTAGTTTAATAGGTATGGGATGTTCAAATTTCTTATATATAGAGAACCACTCATAATGTGCTGTCATAAGTTGTATTGCACTGAAATCCATGAGCCAGATCTCTTTGCTATATATATTGGTGCTGCTTAGTATATAGCTTACATTAATGCTTATACTTATATCATTTCTCATTAATATAAAAGTGTTTTCTAATTCTTCTATATTTGTATATTAGTAGGTTACCACCTTTGTGAAAAACATACCCTGGCTATCTCTGCCTTAATTGTTTGTATCTACAATATTTGCCTATCTATATTGATCACTCTTTGTTGTGAACTTTAGGAGGAATAGGAGAGAGGAAAAAAGAGAGAGAGATATTTATTGATCACTCAAGTAACACACTTTTATGTGTTTATTGATGATGTCACCCCAATGCTACTGCACCACAAATTATCCATATCTATATCGAGTGCACTATATTGAGTTGTAACCTGTAATCTCAACACTCCCGCTCAACGAGATAAAGAATACAAATGCAAATAAAACTGATCAATCTCTAGCTACAGCTAAGCAAAACAAAACATTATCAATAGGATGCTATCTAGATGACCGAAAAAGGTCGAAATTCTCTGCTTATAAGTGTAAAAATAGGTAAGAGAAGTAGTGAAAAATGGAAATCCTGAGCAATGTTATAAGTTTCTGTCACAAATATTTGCCATAACACTCATTCTATTCGTTGTTTTGCCATAATATTTATTTTTACCCATTGTTCACCATTATACCCATTCCTTGTACGCAAAAATCGAACTTTGCCTTTAGAAGGGCCTTCGTCAGTGAATCTGCTGCCATTTGCTCTGTAGGGATGTATAACAGGCGTATAGCCTCGTTTTCAATACACTCTCATATGTAATGATGCTGTATATCGATATGCTTGGTCCTTGTATGATGTATAGGGTTCTTTGCCAAAGCAATGGTGGATTGATTGTCCTGTAGTATAGTCGTAGATCCTTGAGTGAATCCCAGATCCTTTAGTAGTTCACGAAGCCAGATGGCCTCCTTCATCGCCATTGACAATGCTTGATATTCCGCTTGCATAGACGACGTCACCACTGATGATTGCTTATGAGTTTACCATGAAATAGCTCCACCATCATTGAGATAGAAGAAGTATCCTGTCATAGACCTTCTGTCATCCAAGTCTCCAGCCCAATCAGCATCACATGCGCTGAAAAGGCTTACCATAATGGTACTCCTGCTTACTCCTTTATCACCCAAATTGAGTATATAGCTCTTTATGCCTTTAATGTACCTGAATATGCACTTGATTGCCGTCCAATGCGAATTGTCGTATCATGATGCATATTGCACCATTTTGTTGATTGTGTATGATAGGTCAGGTCTCATCCTGAGCATCAGATATATAAGGGATCCTACCACTTATCGATAGGGAATATCATTGTTGTCAGGTGTATCAGACTTCTTTAATTTCACAGACATCTCCATCGGTGTTCCGACTGGCTTGCACTTGCTCATGCCAAATCGCTCGAGTATTGTCTGAATGTAGGCTTCTTGGCTTAGGTGTATAGTATGCGCGCTCCTATCATGTATAATGAATATCCCCAAAAGAAAAGACACATCACCCAGATCTGTTATTTTGAACTTCTTGCATAGTGCCGCCTTTACTTCGTTAATCTCATTTGTCATTCCGACCAGAATGATATCATTGACCCAAATTCCCAGGTACACTGTTTCTGAGGATGTATGATGAGTGTATATGCATGGGTCTGCCTCGCATCGTTTGAACCCATTCTCTTCTATGAGATAATTGTCGATCTTTTGATTCCATAGCCTCACCACCTGTTTTATACCATAGAGGCCTTTGCATAGTCTACATACTAACTCCTTCTTATTGTCATAGAGTTCATATCCTTGTGGTTGAAGAACATTTAGTTCGGTATCCACATCTCCATTTAGAAAGGCTGTCTTAATGTCCATTTGATGTATCTCATAGTCATACTTGGCTCCGATCGCAAGAAGTATTCTAAGTGAAGTAAGCTTAAATACTGGGGAAAAGGTCTTGTCATAGTCGACCCCAAAGTCTTGTGAATACCCCTTTGCTACAAATCAGGCCTTGTATCGCTCTATGCTGCCATTGCTATCACGCTTGATTTTATACACCCATCGGGATCCTATGGCTTGCTGATTTGTCAGAAGAGGGACCAAGTCCCATGTGTCATTCTCAATGAGTGAGTTATACTCCTCATCTATAGCCTTTTTCTACTCCTTTTTATCATTCGATTGAATGGCTTCGTGGTAGTATGCCGGCTCACCAGTCATTGCTATGTAAGCGCATTCGCAGGCATAGTTCATGTGATGTTGTTTGCGACGAGATGACTTGAGTGGGTCCTAGTAACTTCCCAGATCTGCTTGGACTTCATTGTCCATCCCAGACTTGCACTTTTTCTTACCCTTCAGAGTGATATCCTCTTTGTTATCCGAAATCTCCATAATTCTCAGTTCAGGGGGTCTCGTAGATACTTGTGCCATTGATCTCATTGGCATAGGTTGTACTGTTGTTGCCAGAATCATTGGTGTAGTTTTTGCACTCATTGTTGGCATGGTTCCACTTGCCATTGGTGTATTTCCACTCACCATTGGATTGGTTATGGGTATAGGAATTTCCATGCAAATTTCCTTTGCTTTCTCTTTGAACTGAACGTCACGAGAGATGACTGTACCACACTTTTGCATGTTCCACAACCTATATGCTAATCCGTCATATCTAAGGAATATATGCTTATCCTCCTTAGGCTTGAATTTTCCTCTTTTTTCACTTTTATCCAATATATAAGCCTTACTTCTGAATGTCTGTAAGTGCGAGACGTCAGGCTTAGATCTGTTCCACAGTTCTTCAGGTATAAGGTTATTATCCTTAGACTGTATATCACTTTCTTGAGGAAGGAAGGAAGACGACACGGGAAGAGAAGATGGCAAGGTGGTGGTGGTTGATGAAAGATATTCTGACGGGTTGGCAGAGGGGATGGGGTCCTGGAGAGGGGGGCCGTAGGAAGTTGGTGGAAGTTATTTGCAGTAAGAGTG
>RQIL01040203.1:0-16941 GCA_003951145.1 Jimgerdemannia lactiflua | reverse complement strand
TCTCATTATATTATTATAAAAATATTTCATCACACTCAATACATCATTTAAAAAATTCTTAAATATAATATATTATTGATGTAAGCAAATTGTTTATCCTTAACAAAACCTATCAGATTATATAACATAATGATTGCCAGCTCCAGCCATCCTGGCTATCTTAAATCTAGATACCTTTTTTGGCAGATTTTCTGACGGTTGTTGGAAAGGAATATTGTCCGAGAATAATGATAGATCTTCCTCGATGGCCTATTCCGCATATGATAGAAAAAACATAAATATCATCTTACCATTCACAAGTTATAATACCTCACACAAGAAATTGGTATGACTCTGCAAACCTCGAACTCTGGGATTGATTCCTCCGCGAAAGTAAACCCTCCTTGGGAGGCTATTATATCATGCCGGTGGCGATAATATTCGGCCGTAATCTAAAGGAGCGCACCCACATCCATTTGTAAAATAAATAAATAAAACAAATGGAATTTTCTGGGTTACGAACATGCGGCCGTGTCATGACATTAATTTCATACCTCTCGCTGTAACATATCTGCCTCGACCTCGTCCTCATTCACATTCTCCGGCTCCCTCTCAATCACCGCGTGTTTCATCGCCACTATTTTCTCCGGAGTTCGCAATGGTAACTCGAAGATATTATTCGTATTCATCATCGTCTGATTCCCCATTGCTTGTCTTTGCTCGTTTATCGTTTGCTTGAATTTAGACATTTTCTTTGTCCCTTTGTCTGCCACCCGCACTTGCGGAGGTTCATGGCGCGGCGCAAGTATTTCTTCTCTCGCTACGACGACTGTATGTGCGGCCAGATCGGTTTCATGTTCATAATCAAGGTTCGTCGTTGTCGTATCAGAGAATAAACTGATTTGGGGGCCTCCAGCAACCTGGCTAGCAACCGGGCTAGACGAAACGTCGAGTGAAAGCATTTGTGTATAGATATCCGCAGGAGAACGGATCACTGAACTAAAATCGCGATGTGATTGCAGAGTTGCGGCAGCGATCAAAGGGTGTGCAGTCTCCGTGCTTGGCATTGTTGTGAGACGCGCCGACTCTACCTCTCCGATTTCCTCCAACTCTGATAGTTCTGCCGATCCTCGTCCCGCATGCTCTATATCGTCGAAATGATCAAAAAAATCTCCACCTAAATCATCGTCATCTTCTTCCGTCGTCGATTCATCCCTCTCTTGGTGTTCTCGCTTTTTGTCATTCCTTTGCTCTCCGTCGAACTCCCTGTCTTCTTCCTCTTCCACTTCCAATTCTCGCAATTTCCGCAGAAGCTCTGCATCCTCCGCAATTTCCAGTGGGGATTTGCGACGCGATGATGACACAAATTGCGATTCCAATACCTGCGCTTTTGAGAAGCTTTTTCTATCTGATTCTGCCGTTCGGAATTCGTCTGCGGTAATTTCTTCTTTTATATCAACGAAGGGCAAGCCCTCTTCATTGAGCTGTAAAATGCAATGAAATGAATATGTCTACAACTCGCTGTTTCGAAATGTCTCGTAACAATGAAGTGCTGACAAAATTATTGGTACCTCTTGTCTGTCAACTTTGAATAGGCCCTGGGTAATGCCCGCCCCGGCACGGGAATCAGCAAGTTGCTCTTCCAGATTCTTGATGTTTTCTTTTACGACTATCGTGGGGGAATACGACAAGACGAGTAATAATTCAAAGGGTCGATTGTTGAAGCCAATATAAAGAGTTTATTGGAATAAATGCCAGGCCCAAGTATATGGCACAAGTAAATCACAGAAACCTCAAACTCACATTGCTGCCGTCTTCTTACAGTGGCAGAGGCCTGGCTTGACGACTGTTCGGTGAACCAATTATCCCCCAACAGTACGAGAATCTCATTCGTGTGAATCATTTTGCCAGACATGAAGGCAAGCTTGCCTATTGGCACCTATCAAGCATTTAAGCGGACAAGACGAGAACAATTTAATAAGCACTTCTGCACCCAAGTGAAGGTGAGGTTTCTGAACATACCATGATGTCATAAGTTGTTTCCGTAGGCAAAGTCGACAGAGTGTCGCGAAGAGTATCGTATTCCTTTTCAAATGTGCGCCAATTCTCAAGAGCCAACTCAATGCTACGAAGAGACCTGTTGATCTTGTCAGAGTACTTTGCGAGCTCGTTGAGATCGAAGTCCATTGCCAGGATTGACTGGAAAGTTGGTCCTCTCAAAACACCAAAAATTGTGGCTTACATAGTCGAAATTATGAACCATTCGGAGATAGCTAAGCCATAACTATATCTTCTCATGGAAACAATATGTTAAAGAGTTTTTTATTTCACAAACTATGGTGTACCAAGTGGTGCTGGAGTCAAGGATACCACACAAATAAGTTTTACCAAAAATTGACAAGTTTTGGAGACATAGTAAGTTAAGAATTGTTAAGTTTAGAGAGGCTAGAGAGGAGGGGCTATAGTCTTAGATTTCTAAAGGACTATGTGGCAGCTGCTGGCCAGGAGAGAGTACAGGGAAGTAGAGGAAGAACTGGTATCAAGGTGAATCTAGGTGGCTGGCATACTGTTGGTAGGAGTGAAAGTACTATTAGAGCTGGAGAGATGGATAGTAGAAAATATAATATTAATAAGAGGAGGGATCAAGTGATAGATTAGGTGACTGACAGAGGGTCAAGAATAGGGGGGTATGACTGGAAATTCAGTAGCTGAGCAGGTGACCAGAAATGGTAAGGGGACATTACTGGCAATACTGGTAATATGATAGGTAGTATGGCAGAAGAAAGAGGAAAAATCACTTTGGTAGCTAGAACTAGAGAGCTAGTAGTGTGGCTCTTTTTTTACAAATCTATCTCAACTTGGATAATCTCAGTGAACCTCCTGTGGCTTAATATCAGCTCAGGAAATACTGAAGATAGTTAGCAATAGCATAAATAGAGTAGAGTTACTGAAGTTTATACTATCAGCAAAGATAGTTAAAATTGGATTTGTAAAAGAAGAGAAGATGATGTTAGCACTGAAGAAAGAACTGACTATCAAAGAAGTCAGGATGGGGATTATTAGATGTCTGAGATAGGACTCTTATACTATCTGACTAGTAATTAAAGGGATGCTAACCCTGGAGAGACAGGAGATAAAAGAGCTGATCTTGGTAGAAATAAAGAAATATAAAGAAATAATGGATTTTGGATTTATGTTCTGGGAAGAGACAAAACTGAGAAATAGAATATGTGAAGTCATAGTGTGCCTTAAAGAATAAAAAGCCACAGAGATGAAGAAAGACTGGCCTGAGGTAGTTTGAATTACTGAATAAGAATATAAAGTTTAGAGAATGAAAAGGTTAGAGAATGATAAGAAGGAGTTATTGGTGGTCCTGGCAGAGCAGACAGCTACTAAAAAGATATATAAAAGGAGATGAAAGAAGTATATCAAGGATTGGATATGGATTTAAGTAGGTGAACAGAGAAAGAAGCTAAAGTAAGAAAGATGAAAGAGATTGTAAATTACCATCAGCTACACTGTGAATAAGAAGATTAAAAAGGCAGTAATAGCTGTCAGTATAATGGAGAAAGTGGAAATGGTGACTGGAACCATAATGCTCTAAGAGGGGGTCTCAGCATCACAATAAGGCTGATGTAATGACTAAGGAAATTATAGCCCCAGAAGCCAGTGAAAGGAATGGTGAGGATGACCTGGAAGATATATAGTCAGAGGACTCAGAGAATGAAGTGATATTACTAGATTACAGCTATACTCTCTGACCCCAAATACCAATAGTGAACCATATTAAGAAGAAATACTGGTATCAGATAATACTGGAGGAATTAGCAGAGAAGGATATCAGAGAGATCAATATATTTAATGGCTCCTAGACAGAGTAGGGCTTTTTTGTAAATATTTAACTCTAGAGACCAAAACTCATTATTGCTCTTATGGCTATCATACTAGAGAAAGAGAGCTATCAGGTAGATGAGATATGGATGAATGAGATAGATTAGACAGTTAGAGAAAAGGTATTAATATTCTGTAATAGTACTAAGAGACAGGACATATAGTATATTATCTGTAAAGAGTAAAAGGACCTCATAATCACAAGAGCTGTGAAGGCTATAGAGAGAGAGAACAATTAGGGAGGGACATTGATACAATATAACCAATGATGAATGAAATATAAATATTATCACTAAATGTCAATGGACTACACAGTGAAGTAAAATAGAAAAGAATCTTTTAATGACTTAAAAACAAACAATATGATATTATATTACTACAGGATATGTAAGATATGGAGAAGATAATTATCAGTAATAGAGTAAAGAATGGTTTAGAAGCTTAGGATGAAATCAACAAGTAAGCATCCTAGTAGAAATTGGAAAAAGAGAACTGAAGATGACAGAGTGCTAGAGAGAAAGAATAGTAAGCTGAAAGATGGCAAGAGAGATGGAATAGTAATATGATCAGGATACTTACTGGTAGTGGTACAGAAATGAAAGCAGTGGCTAGAGAAGTGGATTAATTGGGAGAACAATATGAATATTGGGCTAGATATCCTTGGAGGAGATTTTAATATGATCAGAGACTGAAAGCTGGACAGTTCAGATAGAGGAGTGGATACTACAGTATCCATAGGATTGACTAAATGGCTACAGATTGAGAGAGAACTAAGGCTGGTAGATAGAGTTCAACTGTGATAAGGAAAGGAGATAGGACCATATACTAGATAGTATAGAGTGGAAGGAGGTTTAGTTGGTATATGAATTGACTGGCTTCTGGTGGGCAAGCATTAGGAAAATATCTTTAATAAGGTAAATGTCTTTTTTTTTTCTTTTTCTATAGGCCACAGCCCCATTTATTAACTATCTATAATATTGAAGGTATTCTCATACCACACTGGTAGCCTCTTTCTAACCCTACTCTATTCTACTCTCTCTGTCACCTACTCCCCTATCCCTACTCTTATAAATACAACCTTCCCATCCAAAACTCATACCCTTCTCTCACTCCTATCACAAATAGTCTCCACTAACTTCTGCTGGCAACCCCTCTGTGGGTCTACCCTTTCTATCACTCTGACAGCAAGTCAACTAGCAATCCCTCCCACCTCACCATCTTCCCCTTCTTTGATATCAGTCTGCTCTCCTCAAACACTACCTGCCAGTAACCTACAAGCTCTACCTATATCACCAAAGTCCCCCCCAGCATGAGCCATTCATCACCAACACTCCCCAGTATTCTCTTCTTTAATATCTCTCATTGATCAATCTCATAACTCCTGTAGCACTTACCCAATATACCTCCCACTATCTCCCAGAATCTGTCCAGCATCTTGCACTCTCCAAGCCAATGTTCAGGAGTCTGCACCACTCCCTCCTCCTGTCCTACTCCTTAATACTCCTCACACTCGAAGGCTTCTCCCAAAATCAGATAATCTGACCTGAAGTTCAACATTATATTCCTCCTTAGCACTCTCCACCATATCACCCAAAACTTAGAGAGTAGCTACTTTTTTGTCTCCATACCCCAGATCTACAGTTCTCTCCAGCCCCACTCCTCTCCAATCCCCACTCACTGTCATCCCTCTGGCCAAAGGTCCTGCCCTATATCACCCTGACTTTCCACTCTATCTCTCAGATCAAAGTCTATGGCTGGCACTCCACCCAGTAGTAGTCTATGCCACTGCCACCCCCCTCTTCCCTGCCACTCCACCTCAGCATGACTCTCTCACCTAATGCCAATTCTATACACTCTCTAGCCACTCCCTACCAGAACTCCCTATACTGGAGTCTTCTACTTCCTCCCCCTTCCACCAATGTCAAAAGGTCTCCAGAAGACCCCTGGGGGGTATATCTTGCCTCCCACACCTTCTATATCAGTGGGACCCATCCACCCCCTTTCAGCATTGCTACTCTCTTCAACTACTAGATATGAAGACAGTGCAGATGCTTTGGGAAATCCACCAGGTCCAGGCCCCCCCTCTCTACTAGTATCACCAAGACCTCCCACATAATCTGACTCCTGTGGTCTGTCCAAATCCACTCTCTCACCAGCTTCAGCAGCCTCTTGACCATCCATATTAGAAAGTCCAAATAGTATGCTAAATATCACAGCTTCGGCATCTAGTAAACATTCAAAATAGTCATCCTACCAGCTAGAGATATATGTCACCCTCCTCAGCTCCTCAGTATATCTCCCCACACTCCTATCTTGGCCTCTCAATAGGCCTTAGGCAGGACTGACCCATATACTGAGAGAAAGATCCCCAGGTACCACACTATCTCCCATGGGGGATGATTGTTCCAATAATGTTCTCTCCAACCAATCCATTTCCCAAGACCATTGTTTCATACTTGTGCCAGTTCAGCTTCTGCCTAGAGCACTGTTCATACCATCCTACAGCCTCCTTGAGCTCTACCATATCTGTAATAGTACTCAGGCCCACCACCATATCATCTGCAAAGGCCCCCACTTTCCAATTTATGCCTAGCATAGTCAGCCTTTCAACTCTCCTTCTGACTCTGTCCAACAATAGCTTTAAGGACAGAGCATAAAGAATAGGTAACAGGGGGTCACCCCCTGCTTAAGGGGAAAGGTAACTCTCCTGTATCTATTTACCATAATTGCTACCTGACTACTCTCCAGAAGTTAGACAATTGCATTCTCCAGCTCCTCAGGTATTCCAATCTTCTTCAGAACCTTCCTTAGCCATACTCACTATACCCTATTATAAGCTTTCTCTTGATCTAAGAAAACCAGCTGACTATCTACCCCAGCAGTCCTCACTTCCTCAATAACTCCATGCACTCAAGCTGTGCTATCTCTAATCAACCATCCCCCAACAAAGCCTTACTACTCTTCTCCCAGGACCTACTGTGCCACCACTTGCAGTCTTGCCACCAATACCTTTGTAACCAACTTTCTATCTATATCCAGGAGTATGATTGGGTGCCAATTCTTCCAGTCCTTCCTCTGCTCCTTATTCTTATATAGAAGTACCACCAACCCCAACTTCTAACCACCCAGCCAAGACCCAGACTCAATTACCTCATCACATATATCTCTCATCTCCTGTGATAAGGTAGATATCAGATAGTACTTATGGTTGGACTATTGAAGAGTCAAAGTACAAGGTACCTTCCAAGCAGCGAAAGGAGGAAGTGGATATTGGCAACTTAATATAAAACTACTGAAGCAGAGAAAGGCACAAGACAATTTTGTACAGATGGCCCAGCAAGAAGTTAGGTAATTAAAAACAGAGGGGCAGCTAGCTCCTTTTGCTCAAACTATTTAGAGAGAGCTAAGCCACAAACACATCTTTCAGTGAAGGCAATATATTCAAGAGTTTTCATATTATATATAATGATGTACCAGGCACTGTAGGAGTCGGAGAATTCAAACATACAAGTTTTATTCTAGTACAATAAGTTTCTGGAGCATGGTGAGTTAAGAATTATTGAGCTCTAAAAGGCTAAAGAGGAGAAGCTATGGACTTAGACTTCTAAGGGACTATGCTGCTGCAGCAGTACAGAGAGACACCAGGGGGAGTGGGGGAAGAGCTGGGACCAAGGTAAATATAAGTAGTTGGACAACTATCAGCAAGGAGAAGGAGAGTTCAATGGGCACTTCAGGGGCTACTAATAAAGAATATAGTATTGATAAAAGGTGAGATCAGATGATGAATTAGGTGACCAGCAGTGTCCAAATATGGAAGGGGTGACTGGCAATTCAGTGGCTGAGTCAGAGACTAAAAGTAGTACCACAGCTGGCAAGAGAGCAGCTGGAGGCACTATAGAGAACCTAGCAGAAAGAAGAGGAAAAATTACTTTGGTAGCTAGAATGGGTGAGCTAGTGGTGAGACTCTTCTTCTATAAATTGATATTGATATGGGTAATTTCAGTGAACTTTCTTGGGCTTGGAATCTTAGTAAGAGAAGTTCTGAAGATAGTTGGAGAAGGTGTAGAGAGTGCAGAGTCATTGAAGTTCATCTCTTCAGCAGAGACTATTGAAATTGGATTTGTAGAGGAAGCCAAAATAATGTTGGTGCTGGAAAAGAGACTCACAGTAAAAGACATTAAGATCAGAATGGCAAGGTGTTTGCAGTGGGATCTATGTGCAGTTTGACTAGTGATTGAAGGTATCTCTACCCTGGGAAGGCAGGAGACAAAAGAGCTAATCACAGCAGAGATAACAAAGTACAGCAAAATGGTAGACTTCAGATTTATGTTCTGGGAAGGTACCAAGTTGCAGAATAGCATGTATAAAGTAATGGTATGAATAGAGGGACAGGAGACCACAGGTCAGAAGAAGGATTGGCCTGAAATGATCTATATTATAGAGCAGAAGTACAAGGTTTGGTGGAGGAAGAGGGTAGAGAAAGAGAAGAATGAACTGATGATAGCTCTTGAAGACCATATAGCTGCCAAGGAAGCCAGGTAAAGAAAGTGAGAGAATTACTTCAAATACTGAATATGGATTCAGGTGGGCACCCAAAGGAAGAAAATGAAGATAACAAGCTGAGAGAAGTTATAGGCAGTCATCAATCATATGGCAGATGAGGAAATTGAGAGAGCAGCAGTAGCAGTCAACAGAATGGAGGAGGTGGAAGTAGCAGTAGAGGCTCTGATCCCCCAAGTGGGGGTGGCAGACTCACAGCATACACCTAAGTCTACAAGTGAAGACAATAAGGCTCCAGCTCAGGAGAGAGTGAAAGAGACAGAGTCAGAGAAGAAGATGGTACTTGAAACTCAGCCAGAGGACACTAAGATGGCAGGTGCAGTCTCAGTACACTGGGACATACTGGGGGAGACTTCAAATGCTAAAAAACACATTGAGGAAGATGAAAATAAACTGCTGAATATACAGTCAGAGACTTCTGACAGAGAACTACTACAGAACTTAAGTGGAATGCCCAGGCCCCAGACACTAATGGCCAAGACTATTAAGAAGAAAGACTGGAATTATATACCTTGGAGAAATTGGTAGAAGAAGACATCAAGGAGATTAATATATTTAGGAGCTCTCCAACTAAGTGAGGACTATTTGTAAATATTCAACTATAATGACCCAAGCTCATCTTAGCTATGGTGGTGACAATGCTAGAAAATGAAGGATATGTGGTTGATGAGATGGGGATAAATGAGATTAGCTGAAAAGTAAGAGAAAAAGTAGCAGCCTTCTATGACAGCCCTAAGGGGCAATTTATATAGTAAAAAATCTGTAAAAAGCAGAGAGACATAGTGGTAGCATGTGCTGAAAAAGTAACAGAACAGAAAGGTAACCAACTTTGAACACTTTATTACCTAAATGATAAATATACTATATATATTATTATTCAATATCAATGGATTGTACAATAAGGTCAAATAATGAAGGATATTTTGATAGCTCAAGAATAAATGATATAATATTATATTTCTTCAGAATGTCAGGGCATATAGTAATGAAGACTTTGAACAATGGGGAAAGGAATAGTTTAGTAGTTCTGGATGAAATCAGCAGGTGGAAATTTTGATTGGAATTAGATGTAGAGAGCTAGTGATAATTGAATAATGAGGGAAAAGGATAGTATGGGATAAGCTGAAAGAGAGTAAAGGGGATGGACTTATAATTGAATCTGGATACTTCTCTGTAGTGACAAAGGAATATTGATAGTGGTTAGAAGAATGGCTGCAATAGGAAGAACTTGAGAACATTGGGTTGGATATTTTTAGTGGAGACTTTAATATAATATATAACAGAAAACTAGATAGATCAGATAGTGGCATGGACACTGCAGTCTCCACAGAGCTGACCAAGTGGCTGCAGATAGAAAGAGAATTGGGACTAATGGATGGTATCTGACTATGGCAGGGTAAGGAGGTGGGACCTTTCACTAGATGGCATATAATAGATGGTAGACTTATTGGTACCCATATTGACTAGCTGTTGGTTGGTGAATACTAGGGTAATATCTTTGATAAGATAGGGGTACAGTGGTGCCTCTGGTCAGACCACTGGAGAGTTGAGGCAAGGGGGATCTTCAGGATCACCAAAAGAGATAATGGCCACTAGTACCTAAATATTGGATTACTGAAGGACAAGATCTCTCAAGATGAATTTGTAAGAGTAGCTAGGAAGGAAGTGGACTGATGGAAGATTGAGGGGTAGCTGATTAAGGACTGGTGGGGTAAACTTAAACACTTGGCTAGAGCCTACTGATAGAATGTAGGAGAGGTCACCAGTAAGATAAGAAAAGATAAGGAAAAAAGGATGTACTATGGACTGAACTGGCAAATGAAGGAGTTGGAGTATATACATTTAACTCAAAAGGAAAGAGAGCTACTGACAAGAGATATTTTGGAACTACAAACAGACCTCAAGGCTGGAGAGAAAAAAAGGATTGATGGTCTTCTGGTCAGAATAAGGGCACAGTGACTGAAAGAAGAAGAATAACCAACCAAATATCTATCAGGAATGCTGAAAGCCAGAGAGGTGCACCAGAGCTGGTCTTTGGTTATTAATGAGAATAGGCAGGAGATAATTGATCAGGGAGACATATTAAAGGAAATTTCAACTAAATGGGCTGGCCTGTAGTCAGATGAAGTAGTGGCTAGTAGCTCAGATAGAGAGAGAAAAGGGTAATAGTACTGGACAACTGAAATATACATATACAGGGATAGGGCTGAGAGACAGAAAGAGAGACTTTAGTAGAAGAAGGGGGTGTGGGCATTCCATCAGTTGGAACAACTACTATTGTGATGGTCAGATCTAAAGAGATAAGGGGGGAAGAAGGAAGAGGACTAGCAGATGGCATAAGTGAGAATAGAGATTGAGGAATTGAAAGAAGTCTAGAGAATGGAAAAGGAGAGTCATATATAGGGGATGGCAGCAAGGCTTAGGTGGCAGGGGCTGGAGAAGAGAGAGAGATCTACTAAGTATCTTTCTAGACTACTGAGGGTGAGGAGAGTAAAGCAGCAGTAGGAGAGGATTATTAAAGAAGATGGTGGCTTAATGACTGGGGTCCAGAAGATTCTGGGGGAGCTTAAGGATTAATGGGGGAAACTGTAGAGTGAGGAAGAGAGAGGTGAGGACAGAGAGACCATTGTGGAGTACTTGGAGAACTAGTGCCCCCCAGAGGTGGAAGGATTGGAGGAATTGGTAAGACTAGTGAGAGAGGAGGAGATTCTGCAGGACTTTCGCTCAAACCATTTAGAGACAACTAAGCCACAACTACATCCTCTCACAGAAACAACATGTTAAAGAGTTTTTATTTCACAAACTATAATATACCATGTGGTACTGGAGTCTAGGATACTATACAAATAAGTTTCACCAAAAACCAACAAGTTTTGGAGATATGGCAAGCCAAGAATCATTGGGCTTAGAGAGACTGGAGAGGAGGGGCTATGGCCTTGAATTCCCAAAGGGCTATGCAGCAGCTGAAGGCCAGGAGAGAGCACAGAGGAGTGGAGGAGGATCTGGGGCTAAGGCAAATCCAGGTGGATGGCAGACTATGGGTAGAGAAGGGGACAACACCACCAGAGCTGGGGGAATGGGTAGCAGGGGGCATAGTGTTGACAGAGGGGGTGGTCAGGTGACGGGTCAGGTGACTGGCAGGGGTCAAGGACAGGGGGGTGTGACTGGAAATTCAGTGGCTGAGCAGATGACTGAAAATAGTGAAGTATATAGGAAAGGTGATACTGGCAACACTGGTGATATGACAGGCAGCACAGCAGGAGGAAGAGAGAATATCATCTTGGTAGCAGGAACTGGGGAGCTAGTGGTGCGAACTTTTTTCCACAAATCCATTTCAATCTGGGCAATCTCAACAAACTTCCTTAGACTTGGAATGTCAGCACAGGAAGTACTGAAGGTGGTTGGAGATGGAGTAGATGGAGCCAAGTTACTGAAGTTTATACCATTGGCAGAGGTGGTTGAGATCAGATTTGTTGAGGAGGAGAAGATGATGCAAGCACTGGAGAAAGGATTGATGGTCAGAGGAGTCTGGGTGGAGATTACTAGATGCTTGAGGTGGGACCCCTGTGCCATTCGACTTGTAGTGGAAGGAGTGCCAACCCTGGGGAGACAAGAGACAAAGGAGCTGATCTCAGCAGAGATGGGGAAATATGGAGAGATGGTGGATTTCAGATTCATGTTCTGGGAAGGGACAAAACTGAGAAATGAGATGTGTGAAGTCATGGTATACCTTGAGGGACAAGAAGCTACAGGGCTGAAGAGGGACTGGCCTGAGGTGATTTGAATTGACAAATAAGAGTGCAGAGTATAGAGGAGGAAAGGGTTGGAGAATGATAAGAAGGAGCTCTTGATTGCCCTGGCAGAGTGGGCAGCTGCCAAGGCAGCATATACAAGAAAATGAGAGGAGTATGCCAAGGACTGGGTGTGGGTCCAAGTAGGTGGACAGAGGAAGAAGTTGAAATGAGATAGCTGGGAGAGACTGTAAACTGCCATTAGTTATACAGGAAATGAGGAGGCTGAAAGGGCAGCCCTGGCCACCAATGCGATGGAGGAAGTTAAGGTAGCACCTGGAATCACTATACCCCAGGAGGGGGTCTCTGTATCACAACATGCCCCTAATCCAATCAGTGAAGCAAAGGGGAAGGAAAAAGAAGATTCAGATCAGGGGACAAATGAGCTTGAGGAATAAGAAATGGTATTGGGAATATAGCCAGAAGATATGAGGATGGGAGGAACTGCAGCAGTGTACTGGGAGGTGGCTGGATTGACTGAGGAAATTCCAGCCCCAGTTGAAAGGAATGGAGAGGAAGACCTGGTGGATGTACAGTTAGATGACTTGGAGGATGATGTGATTTTGCTGGACCACAGCTGCTCTCCCCGACCCCAAACACCCAATGGGGAGCTACACCAAGGAGAAAGACTGGTATCGAATGACCCTGAAGGAATTGGCAGAGTAAGACATCAAAGAAAGCAATGTATTTGGCAGCTCTCAGGCAGAGTGGGGCTTGTTTGTGAATGTTCAACTCCAAAGGCCAAAGATTATACTTGCCTTTATCACTATTATTCTGGAGGAAGAGGGCTACCAGGTGGATGAGATGAGGATGAACAAGATTGGTCAAGTAGGGGGAGAAAAGATGTTGATATTCTGCAACAGTACCAAGGGACAGGACATGTGGTGCACTATCTGCAAGGAGCAAAGGGATCTTGTAATTGAAAGGGCTGTAAAGGCTACAGAGAGAGAGAACAATTAGGGGGCAACAACAACTTCACATAACCAATGATGAACGAAATGCATATATGTACTATCACTAAATGTCAATAGAGTACACAGCAAGGTGAAACAGAGGAGAATCTTTCAATGACTTAAAAACAAACAATATGATATAGTATTACTATAGGATGTGTGAGCATATGGTGAGGATGACTACCAGCAATGGAGTAAAGAATGGTTTGGGAGCTCAGGATAGAATCGACAGGTTGGCATTCTAATAGGAATTGAAAAAGGAGAGCTGGAGATGATAGAATACTGGAGAGAAAGGATGGTATGAGGCAAACTGAAAGGGGGCAAGAGAGATGGAATTGTAATAGGATCAGGGTACCTACCAGCAGTGGTATGAGAACAGAAACAGTGGCTAAAAGAGTGGGTTAATTGGGAGGGTAACATGAACATTAGGCTAGATATCCTTAGAGGTGACTTCAATATAATCAGGGACCACAAGCTAGACAGATTTGATGAAGGCATGGGTACAGTGGTATCCACAGGACTGAATAGATGGCTACAGATTGAGAGGGAACTTGGGCTAGTAGATGGAGTCCAACTACAACAAGGAGAGAAGGCAGGACCATTCACTAGGTGGTATAGGGCAGAAGGAGGCCTTATTGGCATATGAATTGACAGGCTCCTGGTGGGTGAGTACTGGGGAAATATCCTTAACAAGGTGGAAGTCAGATGGTGTCCATGGTCAGACTACTGGGGGGTTAAAGCAAGAGGTATCTTCCAAGCTGCAAAAGGTGGAAGTGGACATTGGCATCTCAACACAGGACTACTGAAACAGAAGGAGGTGAGAGACAACTTTGTATAGGTGGCATAGCAAGAAGTTGGAAGATGGAGGGCTGAGGGGAGAACAGTGACAGAATGGTGGAGTAGATTCAAACATATGGCAGGAGCTCATTGGAGAGACATCAGGGAGACAGCTGAGAGGGCAAGAAGAGACAAAGAGAGAAGAGTGGACTGGAGCCTAAAATGGTGACTGCAATAAATGACAAGTCAAACAATCTCAGCTGAAGAAAGAGAACTACTGACAAAAGACATTACAATACTACATAGTGACCTCAAAGATGATGAAGAAAGATGGGTGGATGGACTACTGGCCAAACTGTGGGCAAGGAGGCTAGAGGAGGGAGAGTGGCCGATAAAATACCTAACAGATATGCTGAAGGCCAGAGAAGTATAGCAGAGCTGGACCTCAGTGCTTAATGATGATGGAAGGGAGATAACACAGCAAAATAACATGATGAAGGAGGTTACCACCAAATGGGTGAGCTTGTGGACAGATGAGATGGACATTAATAGAACCGAACTAGAGGAAGAGGAAATGGCAGAGTACCTGGAGGACTGGGAGGTGTAGTGAGATCAGGGACTGGGGGAATATACACTATGCCCAGTTGACCTAGAAGAGGTAAAAGATACACTAAAGGAGGTTCAGACTGGATCCTCACCAGAGATCAATGGACTGCCTTGAGAGTTCTGGAAGGAGTTCCGAGAAGAGTTTGGAGACTGGATAATGGAGATGGCCAATGCAGTCCTGAGTAGAGGCGAGTGGCTTGCAGACAGCAAACTGGGTCTAGTCTCTCTGATATATAAAAATAAGGGAGACAGGTGTGTATGGAAAAATTGGAGACCAATCATGCTTCTCAATGTGGATTACAAACTGGTATTAAAAATTTTGGCAAAGTGGCTTTATGGGAACCCTAGTAGGAAAGGGGCAGAGAGGTTTTGTAGTGGGCAGGGAGATCCGAAACAGTACAGTGTGGGTCCAGAATGTACTGGAGGGCTGTAGGAGTAGAGGAATTGATGGGAGACTAGTCTTTCTGGACCAGGAGAAGGCATTCGACAGGGTGTACTGGAACTATATGGCATTGGTATTATGGAGGATTGGGTTCAGCCCCTTAGAGGTAGAGAGACTGATGGGCCTACTATGAGGAGGAAGAGCAATGATTATCATGAATAGATGGTATAGTGAGGAGTTCCCACTAGGCAGGGGGGTACTGCAGAGAGATCCATTATCTCCTTTACTTTATATCCTCTCACTAGAGCCCCTAATCAACAATATGAGGAGAAAGATGACAGGCCTGCAGCTGGGTGGAGTGAACTGGAAGCTAGGAGCCTTTTCTGATGATATGGTCATTGGTATGGGCAACTCAGAAGACATAAACACTGTCCAGACAGAGATATCGATATGAAGGGCTGTCAGCAAAGTTGAACTGGGACAAATGTGACACATTGGACATTAGTCAAGGAATAGGGGAGGATGGCCGCTTTGGCACAATAATTATGCTGGGAGAGACAGTAAGGTACCTGGGGATCTGGTTCTCAGTATATGGCACTATTCTAAAGGAGGACTGTGGAAAAGCATACTGGAAAAGTAGGAGGCAGTGCTCAAGGGGTGGGCAGGAAGAAACCTCTCACTGATGGGCAGAGTGATAATATTAAACATTTACTGGCTGCCAAAAATGTGGTACCTCAGATACTATCTGGACTTCTCTGGGTGAGTGGTGAAGAGATTCATGAAGGCAATATCTGGATGGCTATTGAAGGGGAAGAGACCCCAAATAGCATGGAAAGTGCTGATACTAAAGTCCAGAGATGGTGGCCTTGGACTCACTAACCTTTGATAACAACTGTGTACACTACGAGAGTGGTGGGGAAGAAGAATAGTAGAGCTGGGTGAGAGTGAGTGGGGAGAACTGGCAAGGGACAACTGGCACATACGATTCTGCCCAAGAGGAGAGGATGGAGGAGACATTCGGAGTATCATTAGAGTAGCAAACATTGGGAGGATCCACTATTGAGGCTTCTGGTGAGGACTGATAGAGGCATAGATTGGCTTAGGAATGAGAGAGCCTGAAGGGGAGGATTGGGAGGAGAGAGATGAGATAAAATAGAACATGACAAATATCCACTTAGAGGGACAGGAGGTGGAAAAGTACTCATTGGAGGAGGCAGTTGAAGGATTATGAACTGGACCTATGGAGAAGTGGCTGGTGGGGTAGCAGAAGGCCGGATTTGGAGAGGACTGGGAATGGGGGAACATTTGGGGATGAGTGGAGAAGATGAGACTCTGCAAACTCCCAAAGTACTGGGTAGTATGGTGGTGGTTTCTGAGGAGAAATATCATGTTGGTACACTAGACAGGGTGGATGCATACTGATGGCAAGAAGGAATGTGAGTGGTATGAGGAGATGGGGGTGGGCAATATACAAACTCCTGAATATATCTTAGCAGACTGCCAGGGAGTTGAAGGATACTGGTGCCAACTGGAGTCACTGTGGGGAGATGGCCAGCAGAGGATGAGAGAGATGGTGGAAAATATGATACAGAGGAGGCTGGTGGGGAACACTGGCAATACCTGGGGGGGTTTAGATCAAATTATTGGACTCTGGGTACTTATGGCAATGCACTGGCAATGAGTATTTGAAGGAGACCACTAGATGGGAGCTGGTTCTCTTATAAAATAATGGAAGGAATTGATGAGAGAGATTGTCCAGGGCTGGTGGTATCAGGGGAGGCGAAATGGGAGACCATATCCAAATGAGTGATCAAGATAATCCAGGCAAGTCAAGGGAGACTGGTACTAAGTGATAGTGGAGTATATTGGAAGGAAGGAGTGAGATAGTTAGAAGAAGATTACTTCAGATAGTCAGAAGAACAATAGCAAATCGAGAAAGGAATAGATAGAAACTGTATAAATAACTAGCACTATGAGTGAATAAAGCCTCAAGTCAAAAAAA
>RQIL01040192.1:0-28212 GCA_003951145.1 Jimgerdemannia lactiflua | reverse complement strand
GAAAGACAAAAAAAAAGAAATAAACTATGCTAAAATATTACATCTCCCCCTCCTTAAGAATCAATGTCCTCATTGAATTTGGAAGGTAACACAAGAAAATAAAACCAAAAGAAAAGACAAATAAAATATATTGGCTCATTGGCAAGGACCAGCCATCCTTGTATAAGGCAAGGGCCAAAGTATCATCTTGATTAGATGAGAACTGGTTCAAATCTCATTAGTTGCAGGGTTTATAGAGTTCTTCTGTGGGTCTTGTTGCTGATGCTGTATCCCTTAGAGTGCCCTGATGCATAATGTACCTGATCAGTACAGTATGTCATCCACTATCCAAGGAGAGAACCTCACGAGCAGTCAATGAGTTCCTTTTTGCTCAAACTCTTGAATGAGGTCTTGGGAGTTCTTGAGATTGGCAGCAGGTTCCCAGGTAGTGTCATATTCAGGATAGCCCATCTACTTGACTAGGTATTCTGTGCAACAGTATTGGACTCATTTGTCTAAGATTTTCTTGACTTCATACTCAATGTGGTCTTCAACCATAACTGGTGCTGAGGGTGTTGGAATTCAGCCAGGGTAAAGGGGTGACTGGTTCCAGGCCTTGAGTTGTGACACATGGAATACTGGATGTATACATATGATTGTTAGTAAACTGAGATAGTAAGAGTAGGTAGAGACTTGCTTGGTGATCTCGAAGGGTCCAAGGTACTTGGGTTGAAATTTGGCTGACTGGCGGTTGACTTGAGATTGGGTCTTGATGTTGTCAGCTTTGAGTAGAACAATATCTCCAATAGTGTAGTTGACATCACATCATTTCTTATCTACATAGTTAGCTTGATATTGTTGAGCCTTTTGCAGATTTGCAGTAGTGATCTTAAGAAAGGAATTCATTTTGTTGATAAGGTTCTTAGCATTGGGGACTTGTGTGTAACTGGATTGCTGAAATGAGACTAGGCTTGCAGGAGTCTTTGGATTTGACTATGTAGTAACTGAAAAGAAGAAAGACCAGTAGATGATTGGACTGCATTATTGTAGGCAAACTCAGTATAGGTCAGATAGTGGTCCCAATCATCTTGCTTATAAGACACATAGTTTCTGAGCATTTGTTCAAGTGTTCTATTCATTTGCTCAGTTTGTCCATCAGTTTGAGGATGGAACACAGTAGATATAGTGATTTGAGTTCCAAGAGTCTTGAAGAGCACTTGCCAGAAGTGACTTGTGAATTTGGGGTTGCAGTCACTGATGATTACTCAGGGAAGTCCATATTGGTGGAAGACAGACTTGAAGAAGATTCTTACAATTTCAGGGGCAGTGGCATTGGTTGTGGTTGGCTTGGCAATTATGATCTTGGTCAGGTGGTCCACAAACATGACAATGGCATCATAGCCTGATTTGGTTCGTGGGAGTTGTACAATGAAGTCTATTGTGACTTGCTCAAACTTCTTGGTCAGAATCAGTAATGGTTGTAGAAGACCAGCAGGTGTTTGATTGCTTGATTTGTTTCTTTGGCAGAGATTGCAGCTTTGAACATACTCCTTGATTTCCTTGAGCATATTGGGCCAGTAGTAGTCTCGTTGAATGTTCTTGATGGTCTTCTCAGTTCCAAGGTGACCAGCTAGTGAGGAGTCATAATGTTTGTGAAGAATCTTGTATCATAGTTCAGGGTTGGCAGGGATGTAAACCTTGTCTTGATGGTACACAAGATTGTCCTTGAATGTGTACTTTTCTTTGAATTCCTTGGTGTCCTTTTGTAGAACCAGAGAGTCTTGTTCATAAGTAGTCTTGATCTGGCTAAGGAATTCAGGCACCATGGTGACATATAAAATGGCGGCAAGGTCAGGCCTTCTTGAGAGTGCATCTGGTACAACCAGGGTTTTGCCAGGCTTGTAGATGATATTTAGAGTAAAGGTCTGAAGTAGTTTACTCCACTTGGCTTGTTGTCAGGAAAGAGTTGGTTGGGTGTTGATGTACTGAAGGGATCTGTGATCAGTGATCACATCAAACTCAACTCCTTCTAGGTAGTATCACCAGGTCTTGAGGGCATGAATGATTGCCAGAAGTTCCTTTTCATGAGTGGCTAGCTTTTGTTCTGCAGGGGACAATTTCCTTAATTCGTATGCAATGGGTCTGTGTCCTTGGCCTTCATCCTGAGAGATGACTGCACCAATTGCGAAGTTGGATGTGTCAGTAGTAACAGTGAACTTCAAGTTTGGGTCCAAATTTCTAAGGACAGGTGCATTGGTCAGGCAGTTCTTGAGTTCTTGAAAGACTTGTTGACAGAAGGTGTCCCAGATATAGGGAACATAGTGGTCAGAGTTAGGTTTCTTTCACAGGAGGTTTGTCAAAGATTCTGCTATACTGGAGAAGTTCTTGACAAATCGGTGGTAGTATCCAGCCAGACCAAGGAAGGACCTAAGTTTGGTGAGGCTTGCTGGTACAGGCCACTGTTCAATGGCTTGTATTTTCCTTGGGTCTACTTGAATCCCTTTGGCTGATCAATGTGTTCAAGATATTCAACTTGATCTTTGAAGAACTCACACTTCTTGAGCTTTGCATAAAGCTTATATTCGCAGAGGATCTTGAGGACTTGTTCAAGGTGTTTGAGATGTTCTTCTTCAGTGTGGCTGAAGATCAGGATGTCATCAATGTACACAAGTATAAAGATATAGAGCTTATCCTTGAAGACAGTCTGCATGAGGTCTTGAAAGATTGCTGGCACTTTGGTGAGACCAAAGGCCATGACTAGAAATTCATATAGTCCAAATGGTGTCATGAATGCTGTCTTGGGTATGTCTTCTGGTTTGATGTGAATTTGGTGATACCCAGAGGTCAGGTCAATCTTGGTGAAGTATTTGGCATTCTTGAGAGCATCAAATATTTGATCGATGAGTAGTAGTGGGTAATGATTCTTGACAGTAATCTTGTTGAGTGCACAGTAGTCTAATAGGACTGGGGAGCCAAAAGGTGACTTGCTTGGCTGAATGGCTCCTCGCTTGATGAGTTCATTGAGTTTCTTCTTGACTGCTTCAATTTCAAGTAGTGATATGTGGTACATCTTCTTCTTGGGAATGGCCACATCAGGTACCAGCTTGATTTCATGATTATGGTCTCTTGAAGGTGGTAGGCCAGGTAGCTTGTCTGGGAAGACATCCTTGTACTTGTTTAGCAGTAGCTTGACACTTTCGCCAATTGATAGCTTCTTGTCTTCTTTCTTGGGTCAGATCAGTGTGACAAAGCACAGGTAGCTTTCTTGAGGGCCTTCTTGAACTGGATTGCCAAAAGAGTGGCAATTGGAGTTTTCATCTGAGTCTTGTCTGGCTTGATTGTAATGTTGACTCCATCTTGAATCAGGGTAACTTCATTCTTGGTCCAATTAATATATGGGTTGTGTTGCATAAGCCAGGGTTTGCCTAAGATCAGGTCATGATTTCCTAGGAGTGCCACTTCAAAATCTAAACATTCCCAGTACTTCTGAATCTTGAGGGAAAGTTTAGCAGCAACTGAGTTGATTGGTAGAGTGGTGCCATCAGCAGTGACAACTCCACCATTCTTGCCAGCTGGCTTGGTGAGAATCTTAAGCTTGTCAATGAGGTTCTTGTTGATGAAGTTTCCAACAGCTCCACTGTCTATGAGAACATCTAGTTCTTGACCTTTGACTAGACCTTTGAAGATGAGCATTGAGTTGGCTCAGTTCTCAGCTATGCTAGCAACTTGATTAGTGCTGCCAAAGCCTTTCTGATCTCGCTTGGTTGGAGACAACTTGGTGACTTTCTTGATGGCAGGCAGAGTGGCTTGCTCTGGAATGAGCTGTGAAATTCTGTCACCTTCATTGACAGTATAAGGTTGGTCCTTTGGTTGACTAGTAGGACTTGCATTTCTCCTCGGAAGTCAGGGTCAATGACTCCAGCACCGACATCCAGTGAGTGCTTGACACTGAGACCAGATCTTGGTGCAATTCTTGCATAATGTTCCTTGGGTATTTCGACTGCAAGGCCAGTTGGAATGAGCCTTCTTTCATGGGCAGGAATGGTGACTTGTTGGATGGATTGAAGGTCTAAACCAATGGCTCCTTCTGACTGTGCTTGAGGAATCTGGGTCTTGGGATTGACTCATATGAAATTGAACACCACTTCTTATTTGACTTGATGACCTTGGGTGTCTTTGGACAGGACCAGGATCCTCTTGGGTTTGGTAGTCTTTTTGGGACATTTTGTAGCAATGTGACCAGGCTGTCAGCAAAAGAAGCAGGCTCCAGCCTTCTTGAGGTGCTCCTTTTCCTCAGGTGTAAGCTTGTTCTTGTTCTTGTCAATGGTATCTAGATCCATGGGGGCAGGTCCAACAGTTCTGACTTTGGTTTCCTCCCTTCTGGGGTTGTTGTTGAATGGTTGTCTCTTCTGCTAGAAGCAGTTGTTATAGGTAATGACATCAAACCTATCAGCAATTTTCATTGCAGTGTCTCAGTCTTTGGGTTCTTCTAGTTCAATGCAAACTTGGGTTTGTCCCTTGAGACCTCAGATGTACTTGTCGACCTTCTTGTCTTCAGTGACATGAGGTAGCTCCAGTAGGATAGACAGGAATTGTACATTGTATGCTTGTACAGACTTGAGTTGTTTGACATTTGCCAGGCAGTCTTGTGCGACCTTAGTGCTGTTGACAGGTTTGAATTGGCCCTTAATAGTATCTGAGAATTTGCCCCAGATCTTGATTCAGCCTGAGAATCTTGTATTCTGGATATGATTTCACCACCAGATTGCAGCATTCCCTCGGAGGAGTGTGGTGGTAAATTGGACTAGTACTGCTTCATCCAAATTGGTCAGTTCTCCATACTGCTCCAATTGGAAAAGCCAAGCATCAGTAGACAGTTCTTCTCTTTGGCCATCAATGGTATCAGGCTTCTGAGGCTTGATGGTGACTGCTGTTGGAGATATCATTATAGGTACAGATGTAGACTGTGCAGGAGCTTTGCCCTCCTTCTTGTCTAGATGTTCTTGGAGTTGGGAAATTTGAGCCAATGCGGTGTGCAAGAGGCTTTCTAGAATCCCAGATGACTGAGTAGGAATTTGCTATTCCTCCTCTTCTTCTTGCTGAGTGTAGGGAGTACTCTGTAGGACATAGTTGCTATAAGGGGTGCTGTAGGTGTTATTGTCCCAGACATCAGCATCAGGGTCCAGGGACATGGTGTTTGACTAGTTCTTGAGAGATTTTTTATTTAGGCAAGATGTAACTTAACTGCTACTACCAAGTGTAATGGTTCTGGTTTCTTAAATAAGGAAGCAACTTGTTTCTAAGTGCTCAAAATAGCTCGAAGAGTTATTAAGAGTTCAGGAAGATCTTGTGGATTCTGGGAGAAAATATTCTGTGCTTTATTCGAGAGAACAGAGAGGATATTTATACAAGATATGAAAGAAGGATCCAGAAGGATCTGAGTAATCAATAGAAATGCCAAGAAGAAAGGTTCTCAGCAATGATGACAAATAAAGATCTGCAATATTCCATGAAGTTCCGTGACTAGCTAAGACTGGAATGGAAGTGACAAGAATGTTCTAGCTGTGGCTTAGTGCCAAGGAATGATTTCTAATCATTCAAAAGATACTGGAAGGTTACGGAAAGTACTAGAAAGACAAAGAAAAAGAAATAAACTATGCTAAAGTGTTACAGAAAGTAACTAAATCTAAAAGTTCTTGTGAACTCAAAATAGCTCAAAGAGATATTGATAGATTTAAGCATTCTTGAAAAATCTCTAGAAGAAATATTGTAAGCTTTATATAAATAAATAGAGAGAATATTTATATAGAATCTAAAAGAAAAATTCAGAAAAATCTAGAAAAGCCAAGAAATTAATTATAGTAAAAGATGATGAATATAGTTCTACAATATTTTATAATGTTTTATAACAAGATACAATAAGATACTTGATATTAAAAAAAGATAGAAATATTCTAGTAAAGTCTTAATATTAAGAGAAGGTTTTATGGTATTTAGATGATACTGGAATATTGTAGAATATTTAAGAAAAGATAGAAGATATAAGTATATAACCTCCAACCTACTGAAATCACATATCACTCTTAGAACTAATCCAGAAATCACATAACTAGATTATGAAGCTGAGTCAATTTGAAGTTATAGAACATAAGATTTATAAAAACAGAATCTTACTAATCAAGTTCAAAGATATATAAACTGAATATATCAAACTCTTAAATAATAGAATTACAATAAAGTTCCAAACAAATAAATAGAATATTAAATATATACCAATTATATTCATTAATATTTACAACTACATCTGAACTGATATTTGAAATGCTATTATCAATCTTACTATAGAACCTCTACCCTTAAGGAATATCTATAACCTAATATTCTACTACTTTGTAGAAGCCAGATAGAATGCCCTCAATATGATTAACAAAGCTCACAAAATTGGATAACTCTAAGCTATTGTTAAATTGGATGCCTCTTTAAAGATATGGTTAATCACTACTATAATATTAATATGACTGAAATATGTATCTCAATATTAGAAACTCATTGCTCATAAATACTAAGAACTCTTTTATGAGTATAGCTCTATTATTCTCTATCTCTAAGTTATTATCTCTGATATGGTTAGTATCCTCACCTATATCACAAAATTAAATCCATGATATATATCTGGGTATTCTATTCCTGCTGTATCTAGCTATATCTATATATGAGTATTCTGTTCCTGCTATATCTGGCTATATCTATATCTGGGTGTTCTGTTCCTGCTGTATCTGGCTATATCTATATCTGTATATTCCATTCCTACTATATCTGATATCTGGTAACTATAAATTTGTATCTGGTATTCAGCATCATGAAATTGATATATAATCTCCCATGCATCTCCATCTCCAATGTCTCCATATTCAGATATGGCTTCAACTTATATAAATATATCCAGTCGCTATAGTGAATAGATCTCAGTTTAAACCACAATTAGCAAAAGTTCTCAAGATGAGTATTTCTATTATAAGACTTTATAGTCTGAGCAGTTTAATAATTCTTTTAACTCAGTTATTAAATCCTAATAATTATGTCAGAAAATAAGAGTTTGAAAGCTCAAAAAGTAAAATTCAAAAGTCTGGATAAATTCAAGAGAATGCAAAAGCCAAGTACTTCTATAATATACTTCAGGAGAAATATCTGCTCTATAATACTTCAAGGCACAGTTTGCTCAATAGCTACTTTTCAATAGTGAAATAATTTGAGAAATATATTCAGAGATCTGCTCAGACCAAATCTAATCAACATCAACTCCTAGTCAGTAAGTATTAAATTACTCAACTATTGAAATAAAAGTCAACCAACATAATAATCGAAATTACTGCCCTCATCTGAATTGAGTTACTGATCCATAGTATCAGATTGCTGAGTTATACAAGCAATCACTCTAATAATTAACTAAGTTCTCAAATCAAATTTACAACTGCCACCAAGATCAATGCAATGAATCTACCACTGGCACTTGCTAGAATTATATATTAAACATCAATAGCAAATCATTGACTATAACTATTATGCATTACAATATTATGATATATTATATAGAAAATATCTAGAGCAAATTAAACTCGAAATATATATATCTATCACTCTGTCACTAGTAATTAAGAAGATATTTCTCAAAGCTAAAAATATCCCTTTTTTCTTTTAGAGTATTGCTTGTAATAGAAGAATTATCAAAGTATTGTAATGTGCCTGACTCAATAGAGGCAAATTACAAGGTTGGGTGGCTGTTGTAGATTGGCTTAAGCCCCCAGTTACTTTGTCAAAAAGCCACAAAATGTTCAGATAATATATATAGGTTCCTTCTATGTTGGTGTTTAGTAATATAATATTCAATCTGGAGACTTTCTGCAAATGATTTCCTAATTTGGCAGCATTCTTGGGTCAACAGTCCTGAGCGGATTTCCTTCTTGAGCAATGGTGGATAATTTGTATCACTTGGCGATCTTGGGTAATCAGTGGATTTCCTTAATAGTGGGCCCAGGTGATCAGTTTCCTTGTGATGGGCGATTAGGTTCCTTTTCTGGCAGACGAACTAAATGTGGCAGGTTTCTCAGGTGCAATCTTTGAATGATGCAGTTAAGCAGACAATGTGATCAAACAATGCTGATTGAATGAGGTGGATCGGCGGATCAGCAGACAAAAATGTGGACTTGAACGAGGCGGATTGGAATGAGGCGGATTGGAATGAGGCAGATTGGAATGAGGCAGATTCTGCGAAGTGCGGCAGATCGGCGGATAAAATGTAGAACGATGCGGACTTCTTGAAAACAGCAGACTTGAACAAATGCGGATCAGTGGAATGTGGCGGATCAGAAGACAAAATATGGTGGCAAGACTTCAGGCTTCAAAGTTATGTCAATTGACTGGCTTTGAGAGGTGGACTTAAACTGGCAGATTTCTTCAGGCTTATCTGGCAAGTGAACCAAAAATGATGGCAAAGTTCTTCTCTTGAACTTGGTGGCAAAACTGGGAAATGGCAAACTTCTTTGTATCAGAAAGTGGACCAGAGTGGAAATGAACAAGGCTCACAATCTCCTAGAAGAGGCTCTAGAGTGGGTATTTCTCCTAAGTTTTGTAATCCAATCTTTAGGATCAAGTGGCTTTTGGCAGGCATATCCCTCAAAGTGTTGTAAGCAGACTTGTCTTTTGCTTTGGATTCAATTTTAGACTCTTTTCTTTGTATTGGAAAGTAAACTGGAGTGGAAATGTGTTTGCAATTTCAGACTGAGGTTTATTCACTCTTGTCTCTGGGCTATTTTATATATTGTGGTTGCTACCAAGTTGCTATCTGGCTAATTATAGGTTTGCTATTTATGGTGTATTTGGACAGACAGCCACTGTCCAGTAGATAGCCACTGTCCACATTATTTCCTTCTTTGGTTATCTGGTTATTTATACAATTTCCACAGCAATGGTTGGTGTGCTGGTTACTATGCTATGCTAAGTGTTCATGTCATCTGGCTTGTTCATGTCATCTGGCAATAATTCAGGTGGTATGTTTTTGTGGTTTGTCACATCAGTCCCACTAAAGGATAGTCTGTCCCAGACTGTCCTTTAGTCATCATTTCAGTATACATAAGCATCTTCTGCATCTATACCTGTGCCATCATCTTCTGTGTCTGGGTCACTCCATTCTAATTCTGGATCTTCTTTTTGTCTTTTGGGAAACAGGAAGTCTACTTATTGGAGAGTGCTCTGGAAGGTGGTCTCATTTATCTGATGGATATCATTGAAGTAGAAGTGGGACTGTACTAGGGCTCCAACATTTTGTTTATATAGAGTATAGATTTGTTTGGCAGTTCTTGCTTCTTGGTAGGTTATGCCAGCTGGTCCTCCAATGTATGGCTATTCTTGTAATGTTGTCTGATATTGTAGAAGGCTTGCAGGTGGTGGATCTGAAGTAATCTCTGGGCAATGGCAAGATTCTCTAGATGCTTCTGAATCAATTGTATTGGAGTTCCTTCAAGTTGGCAGAACTGGGGCAAGGGAATTGGCAGGGCTTGGAAGGAACTGAGGATAAGGGTCTAGAAGTGTTGGTCTATCCTCTGAGTCATGGTTTGTACAGGTATATCTTGAGGCAATTGATGTAAACTGGGGTTCTCAAGATTCATCCATCCATGCTTCTTATATAGATGCTAGTTCCTCTGATGTTGTGTACAAGGTATGGTCTTTCCCATTTTGGTTCCAGTTTGGCAGCAAAGTTTGTTTCAATCATGCTTCTCCAAACTAGGACTTGATCTCCAATCTTGATCTTCTAATCCTTCTGTTTCTGGTCATAGTGCTTCTTTTGTCTTTCCTGGGCCTTGATAGTCTGGGTTTGGGCATCATTTCACAGCTGATCTCCTTTTTCAAGAAGCTTTTTGAGGTTCTCATGGTTAGAAGGTCTGGTCTTCTTGGCAAATATCATTTTGAAGGGCTTTTGTTTAA
The DNA here is from genome assembly GCA_003951145.1 of Jimgerdemannia lactiflua. Lineage (NCBI taxonomy): Eukaryota > Fungi > Mucoromycota > Endogonomycetes > Endogonales > Endogonaceae > Jimgerdemannia > Jimgerdemannia lactiflua. The sequence continues at coordinate 18,252 of RQIL01040192.1, read as the reverse complement.
TTGAGGCAGCAGGGATATTTCGGATTTCCCACAGGATTTCAGGTAAGCAGAGATTCCAATTGGTAGGATAAACCTTAGTAAGTTCTTTCTTGATAGTCTGGTTCATTCTTTCAGTCATTCCATTGGTTTGTGGATAGCAAGAGGTGGTCCTTTTCAGGTGGATCCTATGAATTTGTGCATAACTTGAGATTATGTTATATACAAATTCAGTTCCTCAGTCAGAGATGAGTTCTTCAGGGGGTCCATATCAGAGGGTGAGGTCATGAAGGTATGTATCCAACAATAGTCAGAGCATCTGTAATCTCTATGGGGTATACTTCAGGCTATTTGGTCAGATGTTTAATAAATACTAGGATGTATCTATTTCATTTTGGTGTTACTAGCAGGTGTCCAATTACATCTACACCCCATCTTTGAAAGATGTGAGTGGGTGGGGGAATCAGTTGTAGGGGGGCTTAATAGTTCTTCTTTCCTTAATACTTCTGGCAGGTGTCACACTTCTGAATGATGTCTCAGACTTGTGTTCTGAGGTGGGGCCAATGTTGATATTGTTTTCGAATCTTGTCTTCTGTACTTGTCTGTCCTTGGTGGGCTTTCTGGTGTTCTTGTTGGATGGGATCTTCTTGCTCCTTAATGATCATGGGAACTTCTTTAAGGGTGCAGTTCCAAGGTATACCCTTTCTTTGGCTCATTGGGTTATGCAGGAAAGAATATCAACATTATTGTGAGTTCTTCCCACTTTGTGGATGATGTTGATTTCATAATCTTGAAGAATAAAGATCCATTGGGCAAGAATTCCAGTGGGGTCTTTTCAGTACAGTAACCATTTGAGGGCTGCATGGTCTGTAATCAGAGTGAACTTTCTTCCAATAAGGTAATGTTTGAACAAGGTGACCACCCATATGACTGCAAGGCATTCCAATTTGGTGCTCCCATAGTTGGTCTGCTGTTTGTCGGTGGCTCTGCTTGCATAAGCTATCACATGGTGCTGTTTGTCAGGTCCTTCTTGTACAAGGATTGCTCTGAGGCCATTCTTGGATGCATCAGTATACAGAATGAAAGGTTTCTGCAGATCTGGTCGGACTAGGATTAGTGCTGAGGTCAGGCAATGTTGTAGTTTTCAGAAGGCTTCTTCTTGTGGTTCTTTCCATTGGAACAATACTTCTTTCTTCAGCAAGGTTTGGATTGGGGCAGAGATTTCAGCAAATCTCTTGATGAATCTTCTGTAGTAAGATGTAAGCATCAGGAAGGATAGGGCTTCCTTTGGAGTCTTGGGGACAGGGAAGTTGTTGACTTTTTTGATCTTCTTGGGGTCTGTATGTGTTCCATCTTTAGAGACTATGAATCCAAGAAATTAAAGCTTCTGTTTACCAAAGTAGCACTTCTTTGAGTTGAGTCTCAGGTGGTTTTGTTGGGTGAGTTTGAAAAACTCTTCAATGTCTTGCAGGTGGTCTTTGAAATTTGCTGAGTAGATGTTGGAATCATCCACATAAACAATCAGGCAGTAGTGGATGAGGGGGGCATGTACCAAGTTCATCATTCACTAGAAGGTTGGGGGTGCATTGCAGAGTCCAAAAGGCATTCAGAGATACTCAAACAATTTTCCTAGAGCAAGAAAAGCTGTCTTTTGAATATCTTTGGGGTCCATTGGTATCTCATGGAATCCTGCAAATAGATCTATACTGCTGAAGTATTTTGAATTTTGTAGCTGATCCAGAAGGTCATCAATTCAGAGCAAGGGATATGTATCTTTCTCAGTTATTATATTGAGTTTCCTGAAGTCTACAACTAGTCTCCATCCTCCTTTCTTTGGTACTATAAGTATAGGGCTGGCCCAAGGGCTGGTGGAGGGTCAGATGACTCCATTGTCTAAGAGTTCCTGTATGTGTTCTTTTTTGAATGTCTTCAAGTGGTGGGGTATCCTGTATTGTTTCTGTCGAATGGGTGTTGCATTTCCTGTATTTATACTGTGGTGGTATGATTAGTTGTATGGCAGATTGCCATAGTCTGTAGTGAAGATGTCCTGATATTTATGAAGGAGTTCAGTCAATTGTTATTGTTGCTGAGGGGTCAATTCTTCTCCAATGTTTGTGGAAGGCTTTACTTTCTCCTGGGTTGCAGAGGGGTCTTTCCTTTCTTCTGTGACCTTTTGCTGTTTCCCTGGAAGTTTAATTCATAACTTCTCTGTGTATTTGGTTGAGATAAGGCACAAGGTGTCCAATGATGGTTCCTTTTGGCAGGATGATGTTGTCCCAGCTTGTGGTGGTTGCTCAAGAGTGTACTGGGTTCATCTTGTCAGGAAATGTATATCCTTCTATGTGCAGATTTTGAATTTCTTTATTGGGTTTGAAGAAGAGATTCCTGGGGTCTGGTGGTGCAAAGATTTCGGTGGTGGTCTGCTCTCTTGGCTCAAGGATGAGGTTCTTGTGAAGCTTCACTGGTTGGCAGAAAACTTGCTGAGGTGCATTTGCTTTGAATTGGCTGACCTGAAGGAGATGTACTTCTTTCTTGTCTGAGCTTCCAAATCCTTTGGTTTGTCTGGTTCCTTGAGTGAGCTTGGGTACTTCTTACAACTGAGGAGTCTTGTATTTGAGGAAGACTGCTTGAGTGATTTTGTCTCCTTTGTTGATTCGAATCTATTTACCACTTCTATTTCTTAAGATGACTTTGATTTCGCCTGTGTATCCTGGGTCAATAGTTTCTCCTTCAGTAGAGAGTCCTTCAAGGGCTAGACCAGACCTTGAGATCAACTGGATGTAGGTTCCTTTTGGTGGTTGCATGACAATACCAGTTCTGATGAGCTTTGTACTTTCAGGGCCCATAATGGTGTCATAGAGACTGCTGAGATCATAGCCAACATCTTCTGGGTATACCTTTTTCAGTGAAATTATATTGGGATGAAGCAGGGTAAACTGGGCAATGTTTTTGCCAAGTATAGGCTGTCTATGGGCTGATGCTCCTATTGCTTTAGATCTCCAACCTCTGATGTCTAGGTGTGGCCATCTTGCTCCAGTAGAGGGGTCTCAAAGATAATTGATTCCTCTTTTTCCAGTGAGGTCTAGGGCTTCCATGAAGTTGATAGCATCATCTATCCATCCTTAGCGAGTTGTATGGCAAATGAGAGCCAGGTTATCTTCACCTAGATCATATATCTTGAGGATCTTCCTTGTGGGTCTCTTCTTTTTCTCCCTTCAAATTGGGCTCAGTCATCTCCTCTTTTGAGTGTGTGCACAATCACATCCTTGCTGAGATGGATATTTTAGTATTGATAAGGCCAGCATCTGGGATGCTTTCCATGATGACAATATCCCATAGCTTGGAAGTGCTTTGATTTCTCCTAGCTTCAGAAATCTGCATCCATTCACATCATACTTTGGTGAGAGGGTAGAGAGGGGTTTCACTTCTGTCTGGGTGTAGAATCCTACTCCATTTCTTCTCTTTGCAAGTGTGGTGACTGATTCTTAGAATGAGGTTCCTTCTGCAATGATTTTCGGAGATTTTGGCTCAGAGGGCTGTCTAGCTTACTGGTCCAATATATGGCATTGTGTTGTGAACTTAGGAGGAATAGAAGGATGGAGAGAGAAGAGTGATGTTTATTGATCACCCAATGTTATGCGCTTTTATGTGATTATTGATAATGTCACCCCAACGCCACTGCACCACAAATTATCTATATCGAGTGCGCTATATCGAGTTGTAACCTATAATCTCAACACTCCCACTCAACGAGATAAAGAATGCAAACAAAACATTACCAATGGGATGCTATCTAGATGACCGAAAAAGGTTGAAATTCCATACTTATAAGTATAAAAATAGGTAAGAGAAGTAGTGAAAAATGGAAATCCTGAGCAATATTATAGGTTTCTGTCACAAATATTTGCCGTAACACTCATTCTACCTGTCATTTCACCATAATATTTATTTTTACCTGTCGTTCGCCGTTATTTGCTCATCACTCGTCGTTATATCCATTCCTTGCATGCAAAAATCAAACTTTGCCTTTGGAAGGGCCTTCATTAATGAATCTGCTGCCATTTGCTCCATAGGGATATATAGCAGGCATATAGCCTTGTTTTCAATGCATTCTCGTATGTAATGGTGCTGTATATCAATATGCTTGGTCCTTGTATGATGTATAGAGTTCTTTGCCAAAGCAATGGTGGATTGGTTGTCCTGTTGTATAGTCGTAGATCCTTGAGTGAATCCCAGATCCTTTAGTAGTTCATGAAGCCAGATGGCCTCCTTCGTCGCCGTTGACAATGCTTGATATTCCGCTTGTGTAGACGATGTCGCCACTGATGATTGCTTATGAGTTTGCCACGAAATGGCTCCACTGTCATCGAGATAGAAGAAGTATCCTATCGTAGACCTTCTGTCATCCAAGTCTCCAGCCCAATCAGCATCATATGCACCAGAAAGGCTTACCATAACAATACTCCCGCTTACTCCTTTATTACCCAAATTGAGCATATAGCTCCTTGTGTCTTGAATGTACCTGAATATGTGCTTAATTGCTGTCCAATGCGAGTTGTCATAGCACGATGCATATTGTGCCACTTTGTTAATTGCATACGATAGGTCGGGTCTTGTCCCGAGCATTAGATACATAAGGGATACAACTGCTTGTTGATAGGGAATATCATTGTCGTCAGGTGTATCAGACTTCTTTAATCTTACAGACGTCTCCATCAGTGTTCCGACTGGCTTGCACTCGCTCATTCCGAATCACTCGAGTATTGTCTGAATGTAGGCTTCTTGGCTTAGATGTATAGTATGCATGCTCCTGTCACGTATGATGGATATCCCCAAAAGAAAAGACGCATCACCCAAATCTGTCATCTTGAACTTCTTGTATAGTGCTGCCTTTACTTCATTGATCTCACTTGTTGTCCCAACCAGAATGATATCGTCAACCCAAATTCCCAGGTACACCGTTCCTAAGGATGAATGATGAGTATATATACATGGGTCTACTTCACATCGTTTGAACCCGTTCTCTTCTATGAGATAATCGTCAATCTTTTGATTCCATAGCCTCGCCGCCTGTTTTATACCGTAGAGGCCTTTGTGTAGTCTACATACTAACTTCTTCTTGTTGTCATAGAGTTCGTATCCTTGTGGTTGAAGAACGTATAGTTCGGTATCCACGTCTTCATTTAGGAAGGCTGTCTTAATGTCCATTTGATGTATCTCGTAGTCATACTTGGCTCCGATTGCAAGAAGTATTCTAAGCGAAGTAAGCTTAAATACCAGGGAAAAGGTCTCGTCATAGTCGACCCCAAAGTCTTGTAAATACCCCTTTGCCACAAATTAGGCCTTGTATCATTCTATGCCACCATTGCTATCGCGTTTGATCTTATACACCCATCAGGATCCTATGGCTTGCTGATTTGCCGGAAGAGGACCAAATCCCACATGTCATTCTCAATGAGTGAATTATACTCCTCATCCATAGCCTTTTTCCACTCCTTTTTATCATTCGAATGAATGGCTTCGTCATAGTATGCCAGCTCACTGGTCATTGCTATGTAAGCACATTCGCAGGCGTAGTTCACATGATGTTGTTTGCAACAAGATGACTTGGGTGGGTCCCAGTAACTTCCCAGATCCACTTGGACTTCGTTATCCATCCCAGATTTGCGCTTTTTCTTATTCTTCAGAGAGATGTCCTCTTCGTTATCTGAAATCTCTGTAATTCTCGGTTCAGGGGGTCTTGTAGGTACTTGCACTGTTGATCTCATAGGCATAGGTTGTCCCATTGTTGCTGGAATCATTGGTGTAGTTGCCTTTACCGTCGGCATAGTTCCACTTGCCATTAGATTGATTACAGGTATAGGAATTTCCATGCGAATTTCCTTTGCTTTCTCTTTGAACTGAACGTCATGAGAGATGACTATACTGCGCTTTTGCATGTTCCACAACCTATACGCTGATCCGTTGTATCCAAGGAATATATGCTTATCTGCTTTAGGCTCGAATTTTCCTCTATTTCCACCTTTATCCAATACATAAGCCTTGCTTCCAAATGTCTGTAAGTGTGAGACGTCAGGCTTGGATCTGCTCCACAGTTCTTCAGGTGTGAGGTTATCATCCTTAGACTATACATCACTTTCTTTACTTAAGGCTTGAGAAATACATCGATAGCATATGTATACTGCTGTATTCAATGCTTTGGCCCAGAAGGATTGCGGCAAACCAGCTGCATTCATCATCATTCGGGCCATCTCAATGATTGTTCGATTGAACTGTTCCGCCATGCCATTGCGGAGTATAGGGAGCTGTTCTAGTATGTCATATTCCATACTCTTTAAAGAATTGTTTGAAGGACTTATTTACATATTCTGTCCTATTATCTAAGTATAGTATCCCTATCTGACATTTTGTATCATTCTCCATGCCGCCTTGAATTCTTTGAATTTTCGAATGCTTTGCTCTTTGCTGAGAGGAAGTATACATGAGCCTTACGAATGTAGTCATCTATGAAAGTAATGAAATACTTCTTCCGGAATGTGATGATGTATGCATGGGACCACAGATGTCCATTTGTATAAGATCGAGTATACCATTTGCTCACTTTGTCCATTCCTGAAAAGACCTTCAAGAAGCCAAATTCACTGCGCAGTCATCACAAAAGAAATTCAGTGATATACAGTTCAGCAATCCTTTCACTGAGCTATTTCTCACCATCCCTTCTAAGCTTGTCTGGCCGATGTGTCCTAACCATTCATGCCATACACGCCAGGTGTTGTTTGTCATTGCGGAGTGTGCCGATGTACCATTTGACATACCATCAATTGCATAAAGATTTCCTCTTTTCGATATATATATTAATTCCCTATTGTTCTTTAGATCAATTACCGTTACTCCATTCGGGCATATGTTTACTCCTTTGTCTCCTCGGGCCATCATTCGTCCTATTGAGAAGAGATTTTTGCCTATATCCGGAGCATATAGTATGTCTGCAAAAGTGCCTGAGGATTCTTTGACCTTTCCATACAAGTGTATACTGACATTTCCTTTGCCCTGAGTGTAGATCACATTGTTGTCACCTAGTTTGATAGGTACGGGATGTTCGAACTTCTTGTACATAGCGAACCACTCATGGTGCGCCGTCATATATTGCATTGTGCCGGAGTCCATGAGCCAAACTTCTTCGCTGCACACATTAGCACTCGTGCTTACATTTGCATGTTGGCAGCTCTCTGCCTCTGCAAAGAACATTCCATCGCCGCTCTGATTGTTGGTGTCCATGATGTTCGCCTGACCACGTTGGTCTCCCTTTTCTTTCTTCTTTAGATTGCAGTCTTGGACGCGATGTCCGGGCTTATCACAGTAGAAGCACTTACTGCCGAATTTAGCGCATTGACCATCTCATTGTCCATTGCATTGACCTCATCCTTTGCTTGGCTTTCCTTTGCCTCAACCATGCGCGCCATAGAATGCTTTCTCATCATAGTCTTTGTTTGCGCCGTTGTTCTGCCTTGATTCATCATTTAATAGGCTCGTGATGACATGCTTGTAGTCCGAAAGCTTATTGGATTCCTGCATAGCAGATATGACCACATTATACATGTCTGGAAGGCCTCGTATAAGGGCCAGGACCTTGTCTTCCTCCCTGATGAGGTCCACCAGTATAGAAAGTGAGTTCACCTGATTCATCAGATCGTTGACATGGTTGGCATATTCTTGAATGCTCTCCTTGGGCTTCATCCATAAAGTAAATAATTGTCCCTTCAGGTGGAACCTGTTGGATGCAGATGCTTGTTGATGGTGATCATGTAGAGTCTCCCAGGCTTCATTTGCCATCATAGCGTTCATAACAAGTTTCATTTGCTCATTCAATAGAGTGAACATGATCTCTCTCAATGCCTTGCGATCCTTCGCTGGGTCATATCTCATTACTTGTGCCTGTGGCTTCCAATAGTTCTCTAGACCACATTCCTCCAAGAGATTCCTCATATGATAAGCCCATATGGCGTAATCCTTACCGTCAAAGATAGGAATTGTCCTTCTTGTCATCGTAGCTGCCACCAGAGAGACTGTGGTACCCACACCAGTACCCATTCTGCTTGTGTTACTTGCCGGGCTTGGTGTCGCAGCACTTGAGCTTGGGCTTCCTGGGTTTGACATCTTCATACGTTGTAGTGTAGCATATACTAAAGAGGTGTGTATATTATCCACTAACTGGGGCTCATAACCTTTGTTGTGAACTTAGGAGGAATAGAAGGATGGAGAGAGAAGAGCAATGTTTATTGATCACCCAATGTTACGCGCTTTTATGCGATTATTAATGATGTCACCCCAACACTACTGTGCCACAAATTATCTATATCGAGTGCGCTATATCGAGTTGTAACCTGTAATCTCAACACATTGATAGCAGTAGTCTCTTGGTGAGTGGAAAACGACTTGGTGGGGGCATCTGTCCATTTAGAAGGCTCTCTCTTGATGGGTTTCAGGCCTTGGGATGACTGGCTGAGAGCTGGGTCCAGCTTCTTCTTCACTCCAGAAAGTATTGTCATTTTCTTCTTCTTGTGGTGCCCAGTTCAGATCATCCCATGAAACAATTGCAGGGAGCTCTTCATTTTTGGAAATGCCATCATCTTCTTCCTCTGGTGGTTGGTCCCAAATTGCTTATACTTCTGCTGCTTCGATTTCAGGATTGGGCATGACTTATGCATGGCTTTTTAGCTAGGTGTTATAAAGGCATCTCTTTTTTCTTTTGCATTCAGTGCAAGTAGTGCCAGGGCTTTTTCGAATTCCCACATATCTGGATGAGTGTTCTTTGCATTTCTGTCTTTGGAGGCATTAGGTGTATTCTCTGGCTTCTCCAGCAATGGCTCCGATTGTGATGGGGATAGTATCTTGTGCCCATACATTATTTTGTAGTCTGTCTTCTATCATGTTAATTCAGGGCCTCAGTCTGGGGTCATTGTCATTTTTGGATTCCTCCTCTTCTTTCTCCTCTGTGGTGGATTCTTTACTGCTGGCATATTCTTCTTGAATAGTCACCTTCTTCTTCTTCTTTGATGGCTCGAAACTGGTGACTTTGACTCAGTACTTCTTTCTTCTATAGTCGAATTTGAGTACTTGTTGACCAATATTGACATCTGCATTCATCTCCTTCATCCAATTGGTACCAAGGATCATGTTATAGGTGATAGCTTTGGTCACAACCGTCTTGGGGATAGCAAACTGAATGTGTCTAAGAGTAATAGTGATGTTTCAGACCTCTCCCAGGGGTTGAGTTCAGGCTCCATCAGCTACTATGATGCTGATGCTAGAGGGTCCATCAATGGGCCATTGAATGCTGTCCAGGAATTTCTTAGCAATGACACATACAGCTGCTCCTGTATCAATGAGGATTTTCACCTTTTGGCCTCTGATTTCTCCAAACAGATAGGTGCTGATATGTCTTTCTCTAGCTTGTACTGCTGGGGTTGCTGGTTCTTCTTGAGGGATGGGAACTCTTCCTGTATAGGATCTGGTGGTTCATAGCAATTTGTTTCTTACTCCAGCAGGTGTCAACTGAAGGAATTGCAAGAGTGGGACTTCCATCTTAGCTTCTTGGATCTTCTTCCAGGCTTCATTATAGATGTCCCAGGGCATGGTCTTTGTGATGTATTTCTTCTTGGACTTTGGAGTCTTGGTTTCTGATTCTGGTTCTTCTCCCATCTCTTTATCAGCAGATTCTGGTAGAGGATCTTCTCCATTAATAGTGGCTCCAGAGATGAAGGGTGAAGGAGAATGAGGAGGTGTATCAACCTGCTCTTCTTCATCTTCCTCTTGAATAGTTCTTCTGCTTGCTCTTTTGAGTGGTTTTCCTACTGCTCTGGGGTGGCCTACTGCTCTCTTCTTTTTTTCTGCTGGGTAGACTGTTTCATATTCAGTCTTAGTTGGATATATGTCCAGGTTACTGTATTTTTCACTGTCACTCTGCTCATAGTTTTCTACTGAGTGAGCTTTTGTCTTCTTATTGTGGGTATTCTTTTGGTTTGGTGGTTCAGAATTCCTTGAGCTGCCTTGGTTGTTACATTTGGGGGTATAGTGTCCTTGCTGTCCACACTTATAGCATTGGATCTCTGCTCTATTTCTTGGCTAGTAGTCCCGATTTTTGCATATGGTGAGACTTTCAATCTGTCCAACCAGTCTGTCTACTTTCGAATTGAGGTCTTGAATCTCATTCTTGTCCTTCTTCCATTCTTTGGTGGGCTTCTCTCCTTTTGATTCTCCTTGAAGGATTCCTTGCAGGGCCTTAACCAGGAGGTCTTCCTTGTCTTCTTTCCAATTGTCAGTCCAGGTAGTTCCTTGTTTGACATCAAGTATCCTTCGGCTGCATATACTTGCTCTTCAGGCTTCCTGATGCCCAGGGTTCGGACATGTTGAGCAATGTTGGGTGGGATTTCATTCATGAAGGTCATTGGACCAATGATGTCTTAATTGGCAGCATTGAATCTGGCAGCATGCATTCTTTTCTGGATTCTGGTGAAGAATGCTCTTGGGGATTCTTCAAGTTCTCATGATGGATTCTTGAGCTTTGTGGCAGGTTTCATTTCCTGCATACTTTTTGTTATGAACTTAGGAGGAATAAGAAAAAGAGGAGTGTTGTTTTTATTGATCACCCAATGTTATGCACTTTTATGCAATTATTGATGATGTCACTCCAATGCCACTGCACCACAAATTATCTATATCAAGTGCACTATATCGAGTTGTAACATGTAATCTCAACACTCCCGCTCAACGAGATAAAGCCAAGCTAAGCTAAGCTAAGCAAAACAAAACATTACCAATGGGATGCTGTCTAGATGACCTAAAAAGGTCGAAATTCCCTGCTTATAAGCATGAAAATAGATAAAAGAAGTAGTGAAAAATGGAAATCCTGAGCAATATTATAGGTTTCCATCACAAATATTTGCCGTAACACTCATTCTACCTGTCGTTTGCCGTAATTTGCTCACCGCTCGTTGTTATACCCATTCCTTGCACGCAAAAGTCGAACTTTGCCTTTGGAAGGGCCTTCATTAGTGAATCTGCCGCCATTTGCTCCATAGGGATGTATAGCAGGCATATAGCCTCGTTTTCAATGCACTCTCGTATATAATGGTGCTGTATATCGATATGCTTGGTCCTTGCATGATGTATAGGATTCTTTGCCAAAGCAATGATGGGTTGGTTATCCTGTCATATAGTCGTAGATCCTTGAGTGAATCCCAGATCCCTTAGTAGTTCACGAAGCCAGATGGCCTCCTTCGTCGCCGTTGACAATGCTTGATATTCCGCTTGCATAGACAACGTCGCCACTGATGATTGCTTACGAGTTTGTCACGAAATGGCTCCACCATCATTGAGATAGAAGAAGTATCCTGTCGTAGACCTTTTGTCATCCAAGTCTCCAGCCCAATCAGTGTCACACGCGCCGGAAAGGCTTACTGTAACGGTACTCCTGCTTACTCCTTTATCACCCAGATTGAGCATATAACTCTTTGTGTCTTTAATGTACCTGAATATGCACTTGATTGCCATCCAATGCGAGTTGTCATAGCACAATGCATATTGCGCCACTTTGTTGATTGCGTATGATAGGTCTGGTCTCGTCCCAAGCATCAGATACATAAGAGATCCTACCACTTGTCAATAGGGAATGTCTTTGTCGTTTTCATTGGGTGTATCAGACTTCTTTAGTCTCACAGACATCTCCATCGGTGTTCTGACTGGCTTGCATTCACTCATGCCGAATCACTCGAGTATTGTCTGAATGTAGGCTTCTTGGCTTAGGTGTATAGTACGCACGCTCCTGTCACGTATGATGGATATTCCCAAAAGGAAAGACACGTCACCCAAATCTGTCATCTTGAATTTCTTGTGTAGTGCAGCCTTTACTTCATTAATCTCTTTTGTCATTCCGACCAGAATGATATCATCAACCCAAATTCCCAGGTATACTATTCCTGAGGATGTATGACAAGTGTATATACATGGGTCTGCTTCGCATCATTTGAACCTGTTCTCTTCTATGAGATAATCATCAATCTTTTGATTCCACAGCCTCGCCGCCTGTTTTATGCCATAGAGGCCTTTGCGTAGTCTGCATACTAACTCCTTCCCGTTGTCATAGAGTTCGTATCCTTGTGATTGAAGAACATATAGTTTGGTATCCACATCTCAATTTAGAAAGGCTGTCTTAACGTCCATTTGATGTATCTCATAGTCATATTTGGCTCCGATTGCAAGAAGTATTCTAAGCAAAGTAAGCTTAAATACTGGGGAAAAGGTCTTGTCATAGTCAACCCCAAAGTCTTGTGAATACCTCTTTGCCACAAATCGGGCCTTGTATCGCTCTATGCTGCCATTGCTATCACACTTGATTTTATACACCCTTCGGGATCCTATGGCTTGCCGATTTGCCGGAAGAGAGACCAAGTCCCACATGTCATTCTCAATGAGTGAATTATACTCCTCATCCATAGCCTTTTTCCACTCTTTTTTATTGCTCGAATGAATGACTTCATCATAGTGTGCTGGCTCACCGGTCTTTACTATGTAAGCACATTCGCAGGCATAGTTCACGTAATGTTGTTTGCAACGAGATAACTTGGATGGGTCCCAGTAATTTCCCAGATCCACTTGGACTTCGTTATCCATCCCAGATTTGCACTTTTCTTGCCCTTCGGAGGAATGTCTTCTTCTTCGTTATCATCCGCAATCTCCATAATTCTTAGTTCAGGGGGTCTCATAGGTACTTGTGCTATTGATCTCATTAGGTTGTACCGTTGTTACTGGAATTGTTGGTGTAGTTTTCGTGCTCACCGTTAGCATAGTTCCACTCGCCATTGGTGTAGTTCCACTCACCGTTGGATTGGTCACAGGTATAGGAATTTCCATGTAAATTTCCTTTACTTTTTCTTTGAACTGAATGTCGTGAGAGATGACTATACTGCGCTTTTGCGTGTTCCACAACCTATATACTGATCCGTCGTATCCAAGGAATATATGTTTATCTGCTTTAGGCTCAAATTTTCCTCTATTTCCACCTTTATCCAATACGTAAGCCTCGCTTCCGAATGTCCATAAGTGTGAGATGTCAGGCTTGGATCCACTCCACAGTTCTTCAGGTGTAAGATTATCATCCTTAGACTGTACATCACTTTCTTTACTTAAGGCTCAAGAAATGCATCGATTGCATATGTATACTGCCGTATTCAATGCTTTGGCCCAGAAGGATTGCGGCAAACCAGCTGCATTCATCATCATTCGGGCCATCTCAACAATTGTTCGATTGAACTGTTCCGCCACACCATTTTGTTGCAGAGTATAGGGAGCCATTCTAGTATGTCATATTCTGTGCTCTTTTAAGAATTGTTTAAAGGACTTGTTTACGTATTCTGTCCCGTTATCTGAGTGTAGTATCCCTATCCGACATTTCGTATCGTTCTCCACGCTCACCTTGAATTCTTTGAATTTTTCGAATACTTCGCTCTTTGCTGAGAGGAAGTATACATGAGCCTTATGAGTGTAGTCATCTATGAAAGTAATGAAATACTTCTTCCCGGAATGTGATGATGTACACATGGGACCGCAGATGTCCGTATGTATAAGATCGAGTATGCCACTCACTCGTTTCGTCTGTTCCTGAAAAGACCTTCGAGAAGCCTTATTCGCTGCGCAGTCATCGCAAAAGAAATTCAGAGATATACAGTTTGGCAATCCTTTCACTGAGCTATTCCTCATCATTCATTCTAAGCTTGTCTGGCCGATGTGTCCTAACCATTCATGCCATATGCGCCAGGTGTCGTTTGTCATTGCAGAGTGTGCCAATGTACCATTCAGTATGCAATCGATTGCATAAAGATTTCCTCTTTTCGATACATATATTAATTTCTTATTATTCTTTAGATCGATTACCGTTACTCCATTCGGGCATATGTTTACTCCTTTGTCTCCTCAGGCCATCATTAATTATATTGAGAAGAGATTTTTGCCTATATCCGGAGCATATAGTATGTCTGCAAAGGTGCCTGAGGGTTCTTTGACCTTTTCATGCAGATGTATACTGACATTTCCTTTGCCCTGAGCATAGATAACATTGTTGTCGCCTAGTTTGATAGGTACGGGATGCTCAAACTTCTCGTATGTAGAGAACCATTCATGGTGTGCTGTCATATGTTGTGTTGCACCGGAATCCATAAGCCAAACTTCTTCGCTGCACACATTAGCGCTCGTGCTTACGTTTGCATGTTGGCAGCTCTCCGCTTCTGCGAAAAACATCCCATCGCCACTCTGATTGTTGGTGTCCACAATGTTTGCCTGACCACATTGGTTTCTCTTTTCTTTCTTCTTTAGATTGCAGTCTTGGACGCAATGTCCAGGCTTATCACAGTAGAAGTACTTACCGCCGAACTTGGCGCATTGACCATCTCATTGACCTCGTCCTTTACTTGGCTTTCCTTTGCCTTGACCACATGTGCCATAGAATGCTTTCTCGTTATAGTCTTCATTTGTGCCATTGTTCTGCCTCGATTCATTGTTTAATAGGTTTGTGATGATGTGCTTGTAGTCCCAAAGTTTATCGGATTCCTGCATAGTGGATACGACCACGTTATACGTGTCTTGAAGGCCTCGTATAAGGGCCAGGACCTTGTCTTCCTCCCTGATGAGGTCCACCGGTATAGAAAGCGAGTTCACCTGATTCGTCAGATCATTGACGCGGTTGGCGTATTCTTGAATACTCTCCTTAGACTTCATCCATAGAGTAAATAATTGTCCCTTCAGGTGGAATCTGTTGGACACGGATGCTTGTTGATGGTGATCGCGTAGAGTCTCCTAGGCTTCATTTGCCATCATAGCATTCATAACAAGTTTCATTTGCTCATTCAATAGAGTGAACGTGATCTCCCTCAATGCCTTGCAATCTTTCGCTGGGTTGTATCTCGTTATCTGTGCCTGTGGCTTCCAATAGTTCTCTAGACCACATTCCTCCAAGAGGTTCCTCATATGGTATGCCCATATGGCATAATCCTTACCGTTGAAGACAGGAATCATCCTTCTTGTCATCGTAGCTGCCACCAAAGGGACTGTAGTACCCATGCAGGTACCCGTTCTGCTTGTGTTACTTGCTGGGCTTGGTACCGCAGTACTTGAGCTTGGGCTTCCTGGGTTTGACATCTTCGTACGTTATAGTGTAGTGTATACTAAAGAGGTGTGTATTATCCACTAACCGGGGCTCATAACCTTTGTTGTGAACTTAAGAGAAATAAGAAAAAGAAGAGTGTTGTTTTTATTGATCACCCAATGTTACGCGCTTTTACGCGATTATTGATGATGTCACTCCAATGCCACTGCACCACAAATTATCTATATCAAGTGCGCTATATCGAGTTGTAACTTGTAATCTCAACACTTTTCAATAGTCCAGTATTGCATAGCCTCATATTGTTCTTCTTCTGATCTTGTATTCTCCATGACATCTCCTAGGTCTGTGTTGACATCATTTGCAGTTCTGGTGAAGATGCATTTGGCTGGTTCTCTCAGCTGTACCTTGAAGACATTGATTTATCTTTGGGTTGACAAGTCTCTCAGGGCTGCTATTTCTTTGATTGCATCTATGAATTCTCTTGGATCTTTCTCTGTGTATCCTGAAAATGTGGGTAGTGTTGTGCCCATTTCATCTTCACTGTCTTCTGACTCTGTTTTGATTTCTGAGTCTGATTCTGAGTTATTGGCTATTGATGGGTATGAGCTTGAAGGTGCTGAAGATCTGAGAGATGGTGCTCTTCTTGGTACTATTCTTGGGAGTCTTGTGGGTTGAATTCTTTGGATTGGGGTTACTGGTCTGGGTAAATCAGGGAAGACTATTGGGGGGAATCTTTTAAGATGATTGTTAAGGCCTTGGATGAGATTGTCAAAGTCTTGGTTGGTGTTGTCTGCTTTATCTGGTGTGAGCTCATCAAAATCTCTGGTTGGTATATCTGCTGGTAGTACTGGTGGAGGATTTTGTATAGTGCTGGCTTCTGTAATATCAGATCCTTCTGATGCTGAGAGATAACTAATTCTAGAGGTGATTATGTCTCTTCCTGTTCAAACACTTTATAGAGCTGGGATTTCTTCATCTGTGGTAGCTGAAATTGGTGCAGTATCAAAGGTTGCAATGGTGCTGTTCTCCAGATTGAAGGTTGGATTCTGTGAGCTGAAAAGTCACATAGATTGCTGGTTTGAAATCTTCCCAGTTGAGCCCCCAAATGTAATATGCCCAGCTCAATAGAGGCAAATTACAAGATTGGGTGGCTATTGTAGATTGGCTTGAGCCCCCAGTTACTTTGTCAAAAAGCAACAAAATATTCAGATAATATATATAGGTTCCTTTTGTGTTAGTGTTTAGTGGTATAATATTCAATCTGGAGACTTTCTGCAAGTGATTTCCTAATTTGGCAACATTCTTGGGTCAATGGTCCTTTGTGTGTGTGAGCAGATTTCCTTCTTGAGTGACAGTGGATAATTTTGTGTCACTCAGTGATCTTGGGTAATCAGGCAGATTTCCTTAATAGTGGGCTCTCTGGGAACTGGGCACTCAGTTTTCTTGTAATGGGTGATCGGGTTTCTTTTCTGGCAGATGAACTAAATATTGCAGATTTCTTAGGTGCGATCTTTGAATGATGCAGTTAAGCAGACGATGTGGTCAAATGATGCTGATTGAACAAGGTGGATTGGCGGAATATGGCAGATCAGCAGACAAAAATGTGGACTTAAATAAGACAGATTGGAATAAGGCAGATTAGAATGAGGTGGATTCTGCAAAGTGCAGCAGATTGGCAGATAAAATATAGAATGATGCAGACTTCTTGAAAATGGCAGACTTGAACAAATGTGGATCAGTGGAATATGGCAGATCAGCAGACCAAATATGGCAGCAAGACTTTAGGCTTCAAAGTTATGTTGATTGACTGGCTTTGAGAGGTGGACTTAAACTGGCAGATTTCTTCAGGCTTATCTAACAAGTGAACCAAAAACAGCAGCAAAGTTCTTCTCTTAAACTTGGTGGCAAAACTGAGAAATGGTGAACTTCTTTATATCAGAAAGTGGACTGGAGTGGAAATGAACAAGGCTTACAAACTTCTAGAAGAGGCTCTAGAGTGAGTGTTTCTCCTAAGTTTTGTAATCCAATCTTTAGGATCAAGTGGCTTTTGGCATGCATATCCCTCAAAGTATTGTAGACAGACTTGTCTTTTGCTTTGGATTCAATTTCTGACTCTTCTCTTTATATTGGAAAGTGACCAGAGTGGAAATGTATTTGCAATTTCAGACTGAGGTTTATTCACTCTTATCTCTGGGCTATTTTATACATTATGATTACTATCTGGTTGCTATCTGGCTAATTATAGGTTTGCTATTTATGGTATGTTTGGGCAGACAGCTACTGTCCAGTGGACAGACATTGTCCACATTATTCCTTTCTTTGGTTATTTGGTTATTTATACAATTTCTGCAGCAATGGTTGCTGTGCTGATTACTATGCTATGCTAAGTGTTCATGTCATCTGGCTTGTTCATGTCATCTGGCAATAATTCAGGTGGTATGTTTTTGTGGTCTGTCATAGTATAGAATCAAATAAATATTACAATTATACTTATAAAATTACATTCTCTGCAATAAAACTAATTTTGTACAAATATAAAAGACTTGATTTAAAGACTGTAAAATATTACAAATACATTCCTATCACTATGGATATTTAGCAAGTATCTATCAAAACTGTAACAATCTCTCTTTTCAGTGAAAATATCTCTTACATTCTACCAAGTTTCAAAAAGTGAAATAAGATAACCTTGATGCACAATAGTACTAACTTTAATTACTTTATAGCTGTTTGTACATTCCAGAATATATATGTCAGTCTTTTCATCTTATACTTGAAGTGTTTGAAAGTATTGAATATAGGCAAGATAATGATTATTCCCATCACTATTAGTAAATTCAAACAGCAATTAAAGCAGACCAAAGCTGAAATCAGAGATCTTAAGCTTTCTCTCACTATACATAATCTGAGAATTGAATAATGCCACCCAATCATAATATGGTTGATTGTAGAAAGATAAGTTGCATTAACAAATATACTTGATGATTTCTTTATCTCAAGGATCAATAGAATACAGAGTGAGAGTTTTGTATAAGATAATCTAAATAGATATAATATAATATAACATTTTAATATCTATTTTTAAATGACAGATATTTTAAAATTATAAGTACCTA
>RQIL01040191.1:0-16943 GCA_003951145.1 Jimgerdemannia lactiflua | reverse complement strand
ATATAGTTTGTCTAGTTTTGTTAAATTTCTTCTATATATAGGAATATGTACCCTATATATACTCATACAATCTTTGCTCTTCTAACATTTTCATTTTTTCCTTAGTTCTTGGGAAGTTTTGGGTTATTCTTGCTTCTTAGAATTTGATTCCTATTGACCCCATCCAGAGTATCTTCTTGATAAGAGGTATTTATGCTTTTATTTGAACTGACATGTAAATTTCAAAATACTCTGATGAAGACTTTCTGGCTTGCAATTTACGAAGCAAACACTCTTGGTTTGGGTCCAAGTGGAGTTGAATATTTATACATTCGAGATCGGAGCGCAAACTCAACTCCTAAGAAATAGTAAGCCAATAGAAATAATTGCAGTGAAATAAAGAGAAATTTTATTGTGCGAAGAACAGGTATGTTGCCGCCAAGGGAAAGATAGATTTGTCATTATTTATAAATAACAGGTTTTGCAAAATCGAGTCTGATCCATCGTTAAAGGATATGATATGATGGAACGGGTATATCGCGTTCTCATATATAAAATACCTGTCGATCACGTTACCAATTTTTTTGCGACAATAACACGACCCGACTTTTGAAGATGCCGTCGTCTGACTTTTGATGACATACAAATGCCTCCCGACATACGAACGCCGCCCAACGCCAAGTTACATAACACGCCTCTCAACAGGGTGTCTCTGTCGACGGAATTAATTGCTGCCCTCCGGTTTCCCAGTGAGCTTCTTTATCTTCACTGTTTGTTTTTCTGCATCGATCAAACGGGTGCTAACTTACATTGATCAACCGGGTGCCATTTTAAGCATACTGGGAGCGCAACTCAAGTGATTGGGGAGGCGTATCGGACTGGGATTTATTTTACATACAGAAGTTACTTGGGGCATCGAAAAGACAATCTCATGATGCACTTGGCAAAGAACTTAAAAGCCTGATCGACAATTTACCGGCCGCAAGCCAAGCTCGTGAGAAGGCCATCGAAATGAAAATTTTTCTAAAGGTTAATACCTTTTATTTGGTTCTAATGTCTGAATGTCAAATCTTCTAGCATTGTCACCTCATACTCCCCTGCGACCGCTGGTCGAGCGACTTTGTCGTACAAGGAGATCTGGCGGCTCTTCTGAAGTGGGGAATGCACTGCTAGTGCGTGTGAGTAATTGATATGTTGGAAGGGCACAAATCATACCCCTGCGACCGCTGGTCGAGCGACTTTGTCGTACAAGGAGATCTGGCGGCTCTTCTGAAGTGGGGAATGCACTGCTAGTGCGCGTGATTTGGGCAATTGACAACTATGCATACATGCATTACGACGCTTCCTACTAATAACTTTTTTTCTTGAACAAGAACTCTCAATAAGAACAGTCGAACATTTTCTTGTGGAACATGCATGCAAAAAGCTTGGCCAAATTGGAAGTTACCAATCGCGTTCATGGAGTAAGTATTGTTCGTTATGTAACCCTTTGATATGGTGTTCAGGTTCGTGAGACATTTTCTTTTACCGTGCAAAAATCTAGCGGAACCTTCAAAGTGCCGCCATTGCTGCAGGAACCGCGACCGCTTTGGAATACTTTGGTGAGACGGAAAACATATAGTAAGTAATACCTACTTGTGTGCTTAATGATATTGGGTCAATTTCTAAAATTCTTTTGAATGCAGCGCAAAGTGAGTATTATTATCAAGCTCAATAGGAAGACGCATACAATTAAAACGGCTCTTCCGCATTCTCTAGGTCCAACCTCAGGAAATGCGAGAAGTCATAAACGCGGGGATCAAAATCTCGCCCTATGATGCCAAGAAACATTTTAATTATCATTATATTCATCAGGTCTTTTCGCAACTGTGAGTGATTGGGCTGCATTCTGGGTGTATATTATTATTGATGTCTCTCATCTTATTAATTTATTATTATTGATGTCTTTCCGTCTCGTGAATTTTGTTGCTATTAGGCTTCCCAGATACGAGCTGCGATCTAACGTTTTACTGTGTCCAATCTGGAGGGATGGTTCACCAGCAACATCTGGAGCGTTGTCGTTGACACCTGTTTCGTCGATGTCGAGACCGTAGAGTTTATTCGGTAAGCAATTCTGTTTATGTTCTGTTCTCACTTTTCAGTTTCTGGTCCTGTTAGATATATATAAATCTTTCTTTTCAGAGGCGAAGGCTGTTTCCGTACATCCGGACAACGGAAGAATTCTGCGAGAGAGAGCTCAGAGACTAGGATGTTACTCGGACGTAAATGCGATGGGATAGTGCGGGAGTTAGGATCACCTGAGGAATTTGTAGTCAGCGAGGAAGGTCGGAATTGGACTGGAGAAGACGGCACGAAGTATTTGGTGGATGGGGCCTGAAGATCCCCAAAATTATGCGGGATATGTTACATCAAAAATTGAGGAAGGACGGTGTAAACGTTGTGAGGTCTCGCAAGACGGAAATCGTCGGCTTTCTACATTCTGGTAAATATCTTTGCTAATACGGTTTCCTTGTGTCTTCACTGAGTATACTGATTAATACGATTATATTACAAGCCCAACATCTTTAAGTACTCGCGATGGATACTCCGGCCGGGTACATGTGCCGACTTCGAAGGTATCCCTCTACGAAGGTCCCACCGACCCTTGCTGAAGTCGACGATCTGATTGACATGATTCATCAGGTGCTCATCGGGAAAGTATGTTTCATAAATTGTAATATATTGTTAGCCAATATCGCCATACTTACAGTTTGCGATTTACCCCAGCTTCGGATCGCGCGAAGTCTGGGTTCGAGCTGTGTACAACTCACCAGCAACGAAAAGTTGAAGGAACGCTTGAAAAAAAAGGCCATCAAGCTGCAAGCACACGACGATTACGACTTCCCGGACACACAGCGTACTCCCAAAAAAATCGGATTAAGAGGTTCATGGTGTAGAGGTTGATCGTCATGGTGATGTAGGAACATCGTAATGCAAATTATTAAAGAGTATCATTGAGTTGATGTCATAAGTTCACTTTGTCTGGTTTTTAATATGCAGTATGCCCCATATAAGCACGCGTAAAATTCAAGCTTCCAATATTTATCGTGTTAAAACTAGGGTTAGTGATTTAAAAGTTGAAATGTAGAGAAGCATGAAAACAGAGAGCATTAGGTTATACTTTTGGCTTGCTTACTGATTATTTTATATGGATGTTAAAAAGTTACGAGCAAAATGGCAAAAATAAAATCTTATCCGAGTGACGTCAAATGTTCACTTTGTCTGGTTTTGTTGCAGCACGCCACATATAAGATATAGATATTGAGTATACATAATGGTATTTTTATGAGTTTATATAAGTTATTAGAGTAATTATTATAAATCTGATATATAAGAGCTTAGTAAACAACTATTTATTATCTAATAGATATAGTCTATTTGAGTTAATTACTTTCTTTTTCTCAGTTATCTTGATCTTATTATAGCTGGATTTATTTAGTATAAAAGTAAATTATCTCAGTTATATATAAAGTTTAGAAGGATCTATATTAAAGACTTTTTTAAGTACTTCTTTTACTCAAACCATTTGGAGAGAGCTAAGCCACAAACACTTCTTCTTATGAAAACAACATATTCAAGAGTTTTTACATTATATACAATAGTATACCAGATACTGTAGGAGTCAGAGAATATATACATATAAGTTTTATTCTGGTATAACAAGTTTTTAGAGTATAGTAAGTTAAGAATCATCAAGCTTTGAAAGGCTAGAAAGAAGGGGCTATAGACTTGGGCTTCCAAGGGGCTATACTACTACAGTAGTACAGGAAGGCACTAGGAAGAGTGAGGAAAGAGCAGAGACCAAGGTAAATATAGATGATTGGACAACTATCAGCAAGGAAAAGGAGAGTGCAGCTGGTACTTCAGAGGCTGCTAATAGAGAGCATAGTGTTAATAAAGAGAGTAATTAGGTGATGAATCAGGTGACCAGTAAGGGCCTAAATCTAGGAGAGGTGACTAACAATTTGATAGCTGAGCCAGAGTTCAAAGGCAGTATTATAGCTGGCCAGAGTGCAGTTGGGAGCACCATAGAAAATCTAGCTAGAGAAAGAGAAAAAATCACTTTGGTGACTAGAATTGGTGAACTAGTGGTAAGACTCTTCTTTTATAAATCAATCTCAATATGGACAATTTCAGCAAATTTCCTTGGGCTTGGAATTTTGGTAAGAGAAGTTCTGAAGATTGTTGGAGAAGGAGTGGAGGGTATAGAGTCATTGAAGTTTATCTCTTCAGTAGAGACTATTGAAATTGGATTTATAGAGGAAGCCAAAATGATATTGGCACTGGAAAAGAGACTCATAATAAAGGGTATCAAGATTGGAATGGTGAGATGTTTGTAGTGGGACCCATATGCAGTTTGACTAGTAATTAAAGGTGTCCCTACTCTGAGAAGACAAGAGATGAAGGAGCTAATCACTATAGAGATGATGAAGTATGGTAAAATAGTGGACTTTAGGTTTATGTTCTGGGAAGGCACCAAGCTGCAGAATGGCATGTGTGAAATAATAGTGTGAGTTGAAGGGCAGGAGGCTATAGGTCAGAAGAAGAATTGGTCTAAAGTAATTCATATTACAGAGTATGAGTATAAGGTCTGGCAGAGGAAGAGGGTAGAGAGAGAGGAGAATGAACTGATGACAGCTTTTAAAAATTATGCAGCTGCTAAGAAAGCCAGGAAAAGAAAATAGAAGAATTATTTTAAGGACTAGATGTGGGTTCAGGTAGGCTTCCAGAGGAAGAAGATGAAGACAGCAAGCTGAAAGAAGCTACAGGCAGCTATCTGCTATATGGAAGATGAGAAAGTCAAGAAGGCAGCAGTAGCAGCCAACAGAATGGAGGAAGTAGAGGTGACTAATAGAGCTCCAATCCCTCAAGTTGGGGTAATAGGCTCATAGCATACACTCAATTCTATTATTATAGAAAAGAAGACCTTAACTCAAGAGAAGGTGAAGGGGGTGGAACCAGAGAAGGAGGTGGTACTCAAAATATAGCCAAAGGATATATAGATGGCAGACACAGCCTCAGTACACTAGGACATACTGGGGGAGATATCAAATATTGAGGAATACATTAAAGAAGATAAGAATGAGCTACTGGATGTATAGTCAGAGACCTCTAACAGAGAACTGCTGCAGAACCTAAGCAGAATACCTAGGCCCCAGATGCCAATGACTAAGACTATCAGAGAGAAGAATTGGTATTGAATAACTGACAGAAGAAGACATTAAGGAGATTAACATATTTAGGAGCTCCCCAACTGAGTGGGGACTATTTATGAATATTCAACTACATGGCTTAAGCTTATCCTAGCTATGGTAGCAATGATGCTAGAAGAGGAAGAATATAAGATTGATAAGATGAGAATGAATGAGATTGGCCAAGAAGTAAAAAAGAGAGTAGTGATTCTCTGTGAGAGCTCTGAAGGACAATTTATGTGATGAAGAATCTGTAAAGAGCAGAGAGACTTAGTAGTGGTGTGTGCTGAAAAGGTAACAGAAAAGAAAGATGACTACTCTGAAATATACTATATATATTGTGACAAACCACCAAAATGTACCACCCAAATTATTGCCAGATGACATGAAACAGTCAGATGATATGAACAATATGACATGAACACTTAGTATAGTATAGTAACTAGCACAGCAACCATTGCTGTGGAAAACTGTATAAATAACCAGATAGCTAAAATAGGGAAAATCCCTGATAGTAGCTGTCACCCTGACAGTGGCTGTCACCCTGACAGTGGCTATCACCCCAAATACACCATAAATAGCAATCTATAATTAGCCAGATAGCAACCAGGTAGCAACCACAATGTATAAAATACCCCAGAGATAAGAGTGAATAAATCTCAGTCCGAAATTGAATCCAAAGCAAAAGACAAGTCTGCCTATAATACTTTGAGGAATATGCCTGCCCAGAGCCACTTGGTCCAGAAAGGATTGCAACACTTAGGAGAAACGCCCACTCTAGAGCCTCTTTTAGGAGATTGTGAGCTTGGTACCTCATTTCTACTCCGGTCCACTTTCCGATACAAAGAAGTTTGAGAAGTCTGCCTTTTTGGTTTGCTTGCCAGATAAGCCTGAAGAGAAGTTTGCCATTACCCAGTTTTGCTGCCAAGTTCAAGTGAAGAACCTTGCTGCCATTTAAGAAGTCCACCACTTAAGGAATAAGCCACCATTTTCAAGTCCATTTTCAAGTAATCCGCCACTCAAAAAGCCAGTCTACAGATGCAACTTTGCAGTGATTCAGTTTGTGCAAACGAAGCCAGTCTTTGACATAACTTTACCAGCCGCCGCCATTTTCAAGAGATCTGCCACTTAAGGAATAAGCCACCAGTTTAAGTCCACCAATCCGCTACGTACTGCCAATCTACATTTTGTCTGCTGATCTGCCATGTACTACCGATCTGCATCATTCTACATTTTGTCCGCCAATCTGCTGCATTCTGTCGATCTGCATTGTTTGCCCACATCATTTAGTCCGTACCACTCAAATCTGTATCGCTCTAAGAAATCTGCACCAATTAAGGAAACCCAATTGCCATCATGCCATCAACTAGAACCCACCTGATCGGATTCTCAGAGAGCCCACTCATTAAGGAAATCCATCAAATTTATTGCATACAAAGATTACCCATGTCACACAAAATTAGTTGGTCACTCCAGAAGAAAACCCATTCACTTGTGCAACCCAAGAATGTCGCCAAATTAGGAAATCGCATACAGAAAGTCTCCAGCTATTGAATATTATACCACTAGACACTAGATACCAATACAAGGAACCTACACCTATTACCTAAACATTTTGTTACTTTTTGACAAAGTAACTGGGGGCTCAAGCCAATCTACACAGCTGCCCAATCTTGTAATTTGTCTCTATTGAGCCAGGCATGTTACATTTGGAGGCTCAACTGGGAATATTCTCAAAAGAATTATCATGACTTTTCAGCTTACAGAACCCAACCCTCAACCTGGAGACCAGCACCACTGCAATCTTTAACACAATACCAATCTCAGCCACCACAAGAGAAGAAATCCCAGCTCTACAAAGTGTTTGGACAGAAAGAGACATAATCACCTCTAGAATCAGGTACCACTCAGCATCAGAAGGATCTGACTTTGCAGAAGCCAGCACTGTATGAAATCCTCCACCAGTATTACCAGCAGATATACCAACCAGAGATTTTGATGAGCTCACACTAGACAAAGTAGATAACACCAATCAAGACTTTGACAATCTTATCAAAGACCTTAACAATCATCTTGAAAGATCCCCCCCAAGAGTCTTCCTTGATTTACCCAGACCAGAAACTTCAATCCCAAGAAACCAACCCACAAGGCTCTCCAGAATAGTACCAAGAAGGGCACCATCTTCCAGATCCCTTGCACCTTCAAGCTCTTATCCATCAACAGCCAACAACTCAGAATCAGAACCAGAAATCGAAACAGAGTCAGAAGACAGTGAGGATGAAATGGGCACAACTCTACCCATATTTGCAGATTATTCAGAGGAGGACCTAAGAGAATTCATAGATGCAATCGAAGGAATAGCAGCCCTGAGGGATTTGTCAACCCAAAGATGAATCAATGTCTTCAAGGCACAACTGAGAGAACCAGCCAAAGGCATCTTCACCAGAACTGCAAATGATGTCAACACAGACCTAGGAGATGTCATGGAAAATGTAAGATCAGAAGAAGAACAATATGAGGCCATGCAACACTGGATCATTGAAAAGTATGTAGGAAATGAAACCCACCACAAAGCCCAGAAATCCATCATGAGAATGAAGATGAACCTTGGAGAATCCCCAAGAGCATTCTTCACCAAAATTCAGAAGAGAATATATGCCACTAGATTCAATGCTGCCAATCAAGACATCATCGGTCTAATGACCTTCATGAATGGAATCCCACCCAACATTGCTCAACATATCCAAACCCTGGGCATCAGAAAGCCTGAAGAGCAAGTAGATACAGCCCAAGGATACTTTGATGTCAAACAAGGAACCATCTGGACAGACAATTGGAAAGAAGACAAAGAAGACCTCCTGGTCAAGGCCCTGCAAGGAATCCTTCAAGGAGAATCAAAAGGAGAAAAGTCCACCAAAGAATAGAAGAAGGAAAAGAATGAGATTCAAGACCTCAATTCAAAAGTAGACAGACTGGTTAGCCAGATTGAAAGGCTCTCCATATGTAAAAATCGGAATTATCAGCCAAGGTATCCCCCTCAAGAAAATTGGAACTATCAGCTAAGGTACCCCCCATGTGAAAATCAAGATTACTTCATTCTCTGATAGTTGAAACTATCCTTCAAGAGATAGAGCAGAAATCCAATGTTACAAGTATGGACAGCAAGGACACTATGCCTCTGAATGCAATAACCAAGGTAGCTCAAGGAATTCTGAGCCACAAAACCGAAAGGATACCCACAACAAAAGGACAGAAGCTCACCCAGTTGAAGACTATGAGCAGAGTGACAGTGAGGAATACAGTGACCTGGACTTGTATCCAACCAAGGCTGAATATAGAGAAACAGTCTACCTAGCAGAAAAGAGAAAGAGAGCAGTAGGCTGCCCCCGAGCAGTTGAGAAGCCACCAAAAAGAACTAGCAAAAGAATCATTCGAAATGAAGATGAAGAAGAACAGGTTGATATACCTCCCCAGTCTCTTTCACCCTTCATTCCTGGAGCTACTATTAATGGAGAAGATCCTCTACCAGAATCTGCTGATAAAGAAATGGGAGAAGAACCAGAATCCGAAACCAAGACTCCAAAGTCCAAGAAGAAATACATCCCAAAGACCATGCCCCAGGACATCTACAATGAAGCCTGGAAGAAGATCCAAGAAGCCAAGATAGAAGTCCCACTCTTGCAGTTCCTTCAACTGATACCTGCTGGAGTAAGAAATAAGTTACTGCAAACCACCAGATCTTACACAGGAAGAGTTCCCATCCCTCAAGAAGAACCAGCAACCCCAGCAGTGCAAGTTGCAGAAAGACATGTCAGCACCTATTTGTTTGGAGAAATCAGAGGCCAGAAGGTGAAAATCCTCATTGATACAGGAGCAGCTATATGTGTCATTGCCAAGAAATTCCTGGACAGCATTCAATGGCCCATTGATGGACCCTCTAGCCTCAGCATCATAGTAGCAGATGGAGCCCGAACTCAACCCCTGGGAGAAGTCCGAAACATCACTATTACTCTGGGACACATTCAGTTTGCCATCCCCAAGGCAGTTGTGACCAAAGCTGTCACCTATGACATAATCCTTGGCACAAATTGAATGAAGGAAATGAATGCAGATGTCAACATTGGCCAATAAGTACTCAAATTCGACTACAGAGGAAAGAAGTACCGAGTCAAAGTCAACAGCTTCAAGCCATCAAAGAAGAAGAAGAAGGTGACCATTCAAGAAGAATATGCCAGCAGTGAGGAATCCACCACTGAAGAGGAAGAAGAAGAGGATTCCAAAAATGACAATGACCCCAGACTGAGGCCCAGAACAACATGGTAGAAGACAGACCAGAAGATAATGTGTGGGCATAAGATACTATCCCCATCACAATCAGAGCCATTGCTGGAGAAGCCAGAGGATGCATCAAATGCCTTCAAAGACAGAAATGCAAAGAACACTCATCCAGACATGTGGGAATTCGAAAAAGCCCTGGAACCATATGCCCTGACTGCAGAAGAAGGAAAAAGAGATGTCTCTACAACACACAGCCAAGAAGCCATACACAAGTCATGCCCAATTCTGAAATTGAAGCAGCTGAAATTCAAGCAATTTGGGACCAGCCTCCAGAAGAAGAAGATGACAGTATTTCCGAAAATGAAGAGCTCCCACAGCTGTTTCATGGGATGATCCAAATTGGGCACCACAAGAAGGAGAAGAAGACAGCATCTTCTGGAGCAAAGAAGAAGCTGGACCCAGCTCACAACCAGTCATTCCAAGGCCCAAAACCCATCAAGAGAGAGCCTTCCAAATGGGTAGATGCTCTCATCAAGTCATTTTCCACTCACCAAGAGACTACTGCTATCAGTGCCACATATTGGACCAGCAAGCCAGACAGCCCCTTGGACTAGAATCTCCAAAAATTATTGCAGAAGGAACCTCATTCCAAGAATCCACTACCTTACTTGTGAAAAGAAGACATGGAGTCGGATTCTACACCCAAACAGAAGTAAAACCTCTCTCCACTCTCCCACCAAAGTATGATGCGAATGGATGCAGATTTCCAAAGCTAGGAGAAATCGAAGAAAGAAAGAAGTATTTCCAAGCCATGGAATATTGCCATCATGGAAAGCACCCAAGATGCTGGCCTTGTCAATATGAAAAGATCCATCTCAGCAAGGATGTGAATGTGCATACACTCAAGAGAGGAGATGACCGAGCCCAAATTCGAAAGGAGAAAAAGAAAAAGCCTACAAGAAAGGTCCTCAAGATATATGACCTAGGAGAAGATATTCTGACTCTCATTCGCCATGCAACCTGCCAAGGATGGATAGATGATGCTATCAATTTCATGGAAGCCTTGGACCCCACTGGAAAAAGAGGAATTAATTATCTTCAAGACCCCTCTACTGGAGCAAGATGGCCACACCTAGACATCAGAGGTTGGAGATCTAATACCACAGGAGCCTCAGCCCATGGACAGCCTACACTTGGCAAGAACATTGCACAGTTCACCTTGCTTCACCCCAATGCAATACCACTGAAAAAGGCACACCAAGAAGATGTTGGCTATAATCTCAGTAGTCTTTATGACACTACCATGGGTTCTGAAAGCACAAAACTCATCAGAACTGGTATTGCCATGTAACCACCCAAAGGAACTTATATCTAGTTGACCTCAAGGTCTGGACTAGCCCTTGAAGGACTTTCCACTGAAGGAGAAACTATTGATCCAGGATACACAGGCAAAATCAAGGTCATCCTAAGAAATGGAAGTGGTGAATGGATTCAAATCAACAAAGGAGACAAAATCACTCAAGTAGTCTTTCTTGAATATGAGACTCCTCAGCTACAAGAAGTACCCAAGCTCACTCAAGGAACCAGACAAACCAAAGGATTTGGAAGCTTAGACAAGAAGGAAGTACATCTCCTTCAGGTCAGCCAATTCAAAGCAAATGCCCCTCAACAAGTTTTTTGCCAGCCAGTAAAGCTTCATAAGAACCTCATCCTTGAGCCAGGAGAGCAAACCACCATCGAAATCTTTGCACCACCAGACCCCAGGAATCTTTTCTTCGAATCCAATGAAGAAATCCGAAATCTGTACACAGAAGGATGCACCTTCTCTGACAAGATGAATCCAGTACACTCTCGAGCAACCAACACCAGCTGGGACAACATCATCCTGCCAAAAGGAACCATCATTGGGCACCTTGTGACATATCTCAACCGAACATACAGAGAAGTTTATGAATTAAACTTATAGGGAAACAGCAAAGGTCTCAGAAGAAAGGAAAGGCCCCTCTGCAATCCAGGAGAAAGTGAAGCCTTCCACAAACATTGGAGAAGAATTGACCCCTCAGCAACAGAAACAATTGACCAAACTCCTTCATAAATATCAGGACATCTTCACCACAGACTATGGCAATCTGCCATATAACTCATCATACCACCACAGTATAAATACAGGAAATGCAACACCCATCCGACAGAAACCATACAGGATACCCCACCACTTGAAGACATTTGAAAAAGAACACATACAGGAACTCTTAGACAATGGAGTCATCCGACCCTCTACTAGCCCTTGGGCCAGTCCTATACTTATTGTACCGAAGAAAGGAGGATGGAGACTAGTTGTAGACTTCAGGAAACTCAACACAGTAACCGAGAAAGATGCATACCCCTTGCCCCAAATTGACGACCTTCTGGACTAGCTACAAAATGCAAGATACTTCAGCAGCATAGATCTATTCACAGGATTCCATGAGATACCAATAGACCCCAAAGACATTCAAAAGACAACTTTCCTTGCCCTAGAAAAATTGTTTGAGTACCTCTGAATGCCCTTTGGACTCTGCAATACACCCCCAACCTTTCAGCGAATAATGAACTCAGTATATACCCCCCTCATCCACTATTGCCTGATTGTCTATGTGGATGATTCCAACATCTACTCAGCAAATTTCAAAGACCACCTGCAAGACCTTGAAGAGTTTTTCAAACTCACCTGACAAAACCACCTGAGACTCAACTCAAAGAAGTGCTACTTTGGCAAACAGAAGCTTGAATTCCTTGGATTCATAGTATCTAAAGATGGAACACATGCAGACCCAAAGAAGATCGAAAAAGTCAACAACTTCCCTGTTCCCAAGACCCCAAAGGAAGCCCTGTCCTTCCTGATGCTTACATCTTACTACAGAAGATTTATCAAGAGATTTGCTGAAATCTCCACCCCAATCTGAACCTTGCTGAAGAAAGGAGTACTGTTCCAATGGAAAGAACCACAAGAAGAAGCCTTCTGAAAACTACAACACTGCCTGACCTCAGCACCAATCCTAGTCTGACCAGATCTACAGAAACCTTTCATTCTGTACACTAATGCATCCAAGAATGGCCTCAGAGCAATCCTTGCATAAGAAGGACCTGACAAACAGCACTATGTGATAGCTTATGCAAGCAGAGCCATCAACAAGCAGCAGACCAACTATGGGAGCACCAAATTGGAATGCCTTGTAGTCATATGGGCAGTCACCTTATTCAAACATTACCTCATTGGAAGAAAATTCACCCTGATTACAGACCATACAGCTCTCAAATGGTTACTGCACCAAAAAGACCCCACTGGAATCCTTGCCTGATGGATCCTAATTCTTCAAGATTATGAAATCAACATCATCTATAAAGTGGGAAGAACTCACAACAATATTGATGTTCTCTCCCACATGACCCAATGAACCAAAGGAAGGGTGTACCTTGGAACTGTACCCTCAAAGAAGTTCCCAAGACCATCAAGGAGCAAGAAGATCTCATCTGACAAGAACACCAGAAAGCCCGCCAAGGACAGACAAATACAGAAGACAAGTTTCGGGAACAATATCAACATTGGCCCCACCTCAGAGCACAAGTCCGAGACATTATCCAAAATTATGATACCTGCCAGAAGTATCAAGGAAAGAAGAACTATCAAGCCCCTCTACAATCGATTCTCCCACCTACTCACATCTTTCAAAGATGGGGAGTAGACGTAATTGGACCCCTGCTAGTAACACCAAAATAAAACAGATATATTCTAGTATTTGTTGAATATCTGACTAAATGGCTCGAAGCATACCCCATGGAGATTGCAGATGCCCTGACCATTGTTGGACACCTGCATAACCTCATCCACCAATATGAACCCCCTGAAGAACTTATCTCTGACCAAGGAACCAAATTTGTAAACAACATAATCTCAAGTTATGCATGAATTCATAGGATCCACCTGAAAAGGACCACCTCTTATCATCTGCAAATCAATGGAATGACTGAAAGAATGAACCAGACCATCAAGAAAGACTTGCCAAGGTCAATCCTACCAATTGGGATCTCTGCTTACCCGAAATCCTGTGGGAAATCCGAAACACCCCTGCTGCCTCAACCAAATAAAAGCCCTTCAAAATGATATTTGCCAAGAAGACCAGAACTGCTGACCATGAGAACCTTGGAAAACTTCTTGAAAAAGGAGATCAGCTGTGAAAAGATGCCCAAAAACAGATTATCAAGGCCCAGGAAAGACAAAAGAAGTATTATGACCAGAAGCAGAAAGATCAGAAGATCAAGATTGGAGATCAAGTCCTAGTTTGGAGAAGCATGATTGAAACAAACTTTGCCACCAAACTGGAACCGAAATGGGAAGGATCATACCTTGTACACAACATCAGAGGAACCAGCATCTATATAAGAAGCATGGATGGATGTGTCTTGAGAACTCCAGTTCACATCAACCACCTTAAGATATACCTGCACAAACCATGACTCAGAGGATAGACCAGTGCCTCCAGACCCTCATCCTCAGCTCCTTCCAAGCCCTGCCAATTCCCTTGCCCCAGTTCTGCCAACTTGAAGGAACTCTGATACAATTGATCCAGAAGCATCAAGAGAACCTCACCATTGCCCAAAGGTTGCTTCAGATCCACCATCTGCAGGCCTTCTATAATATCAGACAATTGTTGACAGACTAACCTTACATCAGAAGTCCAGCTGGAATCACTCTCAGAGAAGCAAGAACTGCCAAACGAATCTACACCCTATACAAATGAAATGTTGGAGCCCTGGTGCAGTCTCATCTCAGCCTCAATGACATCCACCAGATGAATGAAACCACCTTTCAGAGCATCCTTCAACAACTTGATATCCTATTTCCTGAAGAACAAGAAGAAGAACCAGAACTTGAATGGAGTGACCCAAATACAGAAGGAGATAATGGAATGGGCATAGATGCTGAAGATGCTTATACCTATTGGAATGATGACTAAAGGACAGTCTGGGACAGACCATTCTTTAGTGGGGGCTAATGTGACAAACCACCAAAACATACCACCCAAATTATTGCCAGATGACACAAAACAGTCAGATGACATGAACAAGATGACATGAACACTTAGCATAGCATAGTAACCAGTACAGCAACCATTACTGCAGAAAACTGTATAAATAACCAGATAGCTAAAATAGGAAAATCCCTGACAGTGGCTGTCACCCTGACAGTGGCTGTCACCCTGATAGTGGCTGTCACCCCAAACACACCATAAATAGCAATCTATAATTAGCCAGATAGCAACCAGGTAGCAACCACAATGTATAAAATACCCTAGAGATAAGAGTGAATAAACCTCAGTCTGAAATTGAATCCAAAGCAAAAGACAAGTCTGCCTACAACACTTTGAGGGATATGCCTGCCCAGAGCCACTTGGTCTAGAAAGAATTGCAACACTTAGGAGAAATGCCCACTCTAGAGCCTCTTCTAGAAGATTGTGAGCTTGGTACCTCATTTCCACTCTGGTCCACTTTCCGATACAAAGAAGTTTGAGAAGTCCACCTTTTTGGTTCACTTGCCAGATAAGCCTAAAGAGAAGTTCACTGTTACCCAGTTTTGCCACCAAGTTTGAGTAAAGAACCTCGCCACCATTTAAGAAGTCTGTCGCTTAAGGAATAAGCTACCATTTTCAAGTCTGTTTTCAAGTAATTCACTGCTCAAAAAGCCAGTCTACAGACACAACTTCACAGTGATTCAGTTCATGCAAACGAAGCCAGTCTTTGACATAACTTTACCAGCCATCGCCATTTTCAAGAGATCCACTGCTTAAGGAATAAGTCACCAGTTTAAGTCCGCCGATCCGCCATATACCACCTATCTGCATTGTTCTACATTTTGTCTGCTGATCTACCACATACCGCCGATCTACATTTTGTCTGCCGATCCGCCACATTCTGCCAATCCGCATCATTTGTCCACATCGTTCAGTCTGTACCACTCAAATCCGCATTGCTCTAAGAAATCCATGCCGATTAAGGAAACCCGATCGCTGTCACGCCATCAACCAGAACCTATCTAATTGGATTCCCAGAGAGCCTGCTCATTAAGGAAATCCACCAAATTCGTCGCATGCAAAGATCACCCATGTCACACAAAATTAGTCCATCACTCTAGAAGGAAACCCATTCACTTGCGCAACCCAAGAATGCTGCCAAATTAGGAAATTATATGCAGAAAGTCTCCAGCTGTTGAATATTATATCACTAGACACCAGACACCAATACAAGGAACCTACACCTATTACCTGAACATTTTGTTGCTTTTTGACAAAGTAACTGGGGGCTCAAGCCAATCTATACAGCTGCCCAACCTTGTAATTTGCCTCTATTGAGCCAGGCACATTACAATATTATCACTTAATACATATCAATAGATTATGCAATGAGGTTAAACAGTGAAGGATCTTCTAATGGCTCAAGAATAAATGATATGATATTATATATATTTCTTCAGGATATTTGGGCATATAGTGATGAAGACTTTGAGTAATGGAAAAAAGAATGGTTTGAAAGTTCTGGATAGAATCAATAGGTGGGAATTCTGATAGAAATTGGACATAGAGAGCTAGTGACAATTGAATAATAGGGGGAAAAGATGGTATGGGGAAAACTAAAGGAGGGCAAAAGAGATGGACTTATAATTGGATCTGGATACTTTCCAGCAGTGGTAAAGAAATGTCAACAGTAGTTGGAAGAATGACTTCAATGGGAGGAGCTTGAGAACATTGGGTTTGATATTTTTAAGAGAGACTTCAATATGATATATGACAGGAACCTGGACAGGTCAGATGGTAGTACTGGTATTGTAGTCTCTACAGGACTGACCAAGTAGTTATAGATAGAAGAGAACTAGGGCTGGTAAATGGTGTCCAACTATGGCAAGGTGAGGAGGTAGGGCCATTCACCAGATGGTATATGATAGATAGTGAGCTAGTTGGTACCTGTATTGATTGGCTATTGGTTGGAGAACACTGGGGTAATATCTTTGACAAGGTAGAGATATAGTGGTACCCCTGGTCAGACTACTGGGGAGTTGAGGCAAGGGGGATTTTCAAGACCACCAAAGGAGACAATAGTTATTAGCATTTGAATGTTAGATTACTTAAGGACAAGACTGCTTGAGATGAATTTGTGAGAATAGCTAGGAAGGAGGTAGACTGATGGAGGATTGAGAGGCAGATAGTTAAAGACTGGTGGGATAAATTCAAACACTTGGCTGAAGCATACTGGTGAGATATTGGAGAGGTTGCCAGAAAGATAATAAAGAACAAAGAGAAAAGGGTATATTGAGGTCTACTTTGATGGATAAAGAAGTTGAAGTGTATACATTTAACTCAGAAAGAAAGAGAGCTGCTGACAAGAGATACATATACTGAAACTGCAGAATGACTTCAAGGC